>PVIY010017301.1:0-49704 GCA_004026745.1 Myrmecophaga tridactyla
AGAAAAAATATATATATACCATACCCCTTACCCCTCCCCTTCACCAGTCACCAGCATCTCAATCTATTAAGTTTATTTTAACATTTGTTCTCTCTATTATTTACTTATTTTTAATCTATATGTTTTACTTGAATGTTGATAAAGTAGGCAAAAGAGTATCAGATACAAGGCTTTCACAACCACACAGGCACACTGTGACAGCCATACCATCATGCAATTATCTTCAAGAAACATGGCCACTGGAGCACAGCTCCACATTTTCAGGTAGTTCCCTCCAGCCTCTCCATTACACCTTATCCAAACAGGTGATATATATTTACTGAACAAGAATAACCTCCAGGATAACCTCATGATTCTGTTTGGAATTTCTCAACCACTGACACTTTATTTTGTCTCATTTCACTCTTTCCCATTTTGGTTGAGAAGATTTTCTCAATCCCTTGATGCTGAGTTCCAGCTCATTCAAGGATTTCTGTCCCACATTGCCAGGAAGGTCCGCACCCATGGGAGTTATGTCCCACATAGAAAGGGGGAGGGTAGTGAGTTTGCTTGCTGTGTCAGCTGAGAGAGAGTGGCCACATCTGAGCAACAGAAGAAGTTCTCTTGGGGGTGACTCTTAGGCTTAATTTTAAGTAGGCTTAGCCTATCCTTTGCAGGATTATGTTTCATATGAACAAACCCCAAGATTGGAGAGCTTCCAAATTTTAATAAAAAATATTGATCTACACATTCAATTACTTCAAATTCCAAGTAAGATGAACTGAAAGGTACTCACACTCATTCATATCATAATAAAATTATGGAAAGAAAAAAAGCAAAGAAAAAATTGACAATAACAATTTGAAAGTTATGTAGAAAGGAATCCTGTAAGTTTAATAGCTGAGCTTTCATTCTAAAGAAAGAGGGCAAGAAAGTGGAGGGATGACATGCTGAAACATTGAAAGAATTAACTGTCAATCATAAATTTATATACAGTAAAACTGTCCCTCAAAAGTGACAGCAGACTTCCAGGGGAAATGGTAGGAAAGAACAGTAGATTTCTCTCTTCAAACAGTGCCTACTGGTGCCCATTTTTCACATTTGTGGCAGGCTGTGGTGGAGTCCAGTCTTTGGCTGCTTGCTGGTGACAGAAAGGGACATAAAAATCCTTTCATCTACAAAGAGGGTTGGCACAGCTACTAAAGGTCAAGATTAGCAAATTTTAGGTTAGCAAATTTGAAAGACTGGGGGCTCAGAACTGAGGGCAAGTATAATTCAACCTTCCCCAGACAAAAGATTGTGGTAGCCATTGTTTCAAAATATCTAGACAAAAGTAAGTGCAACCTTTGTCTCAGCCTTCCCTGAAGAGTGACAGAAGCATTGGAGTTATAAAGACACCAGCATATCCTTAGCACTGCAGGGAATCGTTACCTTAAGGGCTGCATTTGGTGGGAAAGGCAGAAAAGTTAAGCTTTGGTGAGTCATCAAAAAAGTTCATGTTGCCATTCCTGCACTGCCTTCATAACCCATGGCCCTGTTTTGGCCTGGAAAGACCGACTTAGGAAAGTCCTTTCCAGAAGCCCCTGTTCTGAGAATTTTTCAACCACTCAAAAGCAGATTGAGACAATGAAAAGAGTATAAAACTATTGAGGCTTAGAATCTAGGACAAAGGACTTCCATCTTCAAACAACTTGGAGAGGGTGGTATTTCTCCTGGAAAACAGAAGAGGTAACCAAACTCCTGAACAGGGGGACTTCCAAACAACTAATGAGTAAAAGCCCAGAACAAGACAAAGAACAAGTAAGACAGGGAAAACCATGCCCATGACATTCACCTTGGGCAGACCTTTCTGATAGGAAGGCTAAAGCTCAACAAAATTTCTGTGTTATCATGAGGTGGCTACAAAAGCTAGAAATAGGCACTTCACAATATAAGTCCCAGAATTAATTATTTAAAATATTAAAATATACAGTATATTACAAAAGAGTACAAGGCAAAGAAACAGGAAATGATGGTCCATCCAGAGCAAGCAGATAAAAGTATAGATAGAAAACACAAATGAAAAAGACGAGAATGTGGGTATACCAAGCAAACATTTAGAAAGATGATATTAAAAATGCTCAAGAATTTGAGAGAAGCAGAGAAATAAGAACACTCATTTAATGCTTTTTGCAATGTATAAGGTGCAGTTGAATACAGTTAGAATTAGAATACTAATTTTTAAGATAATTATAGAATTAGTATATGACCCAGCATTTATGCCCCTATGTATATACCTAAAGCAATTGAAAGCATGAGTTTGAACAGATATTTGCATACCAATATTCATAGCAGTATTATTCATAATTGCCAAACAATGGAAGCCATCCATGTGTCTGACAATCAACCAATGAATGGATGAACAAAATGTGGTATAAATATACAATGGCATATTATTCAAATTTAAAAGCCAGAAAAGTTCTTATACATGCAATACCATAGGTAAACCTTGAAGATATGTTGACTGAAATAAGCCAGACAGAAAGGACAAATAGCATATCATCCTCTGATTTGAAAGAGTTAGTATAAGCAAAGTAATAGAGTCAGAATCTAGAAAAAGGGTACAAGGGGACACCATGGGGATAGGGAATTGGAAATTAAGGCATGAAATTTACAGGGTTCCTATATGGAATGATGGAAATGCTTAGGTAAAGGATGGTAGCACAACATTGTGAATACAATTTACTGGGCTGAAATAAATATCTAAATATTATTAAAAAGGGGACTTGTTAGGGTGTATATGTGGTAACAGAACAGAATTCTAAAAAATTTCCATGTAGATACTCTATACAAGTATGAACCCTGAGGTAAGTCAAGGACTTTAACTAATAATATAGTTATAAAAATGTGCTATCACTAATTATAACAAATATTCCTTACCAATGCAAGATATTGTCAGTGGGGTAGTGTGTGCTTACAGAGTGAGAGAATAGAGAGAACTTTAGAGAATAAAAGGAAATGGGCCAAATGGAAAATAAAAATGTCATAAAACTAAAAAGAAAATAAAAAGGAGAAGAGGAAACACATTATTAAGAATTAAAAAGATGAAATATGTCATATTTAAAGGTTATGTAGAGGGCTAAGGTAAAAAATACACCTGGAATTATGAAAACATTAAAAATATTTTTGTTGAAACACTAGAATGAATGCATGCTTTTGTGCCTAGTTTTAGCAATCACTGAACAATAAAGTTACCACCATGTGGTTGGGTGTGCTTGTTTGAATTTGTGGAACCCAGAAAAGCCATGTGCCTTTATCCTGTTTCAATATTATTGGCTGGTTTCTCTCTTTCAGTTGACATGGCAAGCAAATTCACTGCTCTTCCCCTCTACATGGGCCATGACTCCAATGGGAGTAAACCTCCCTGTCAACATGGAACACAATTGCTAGGATGATCTGGGACTTGGCATCAAGTATAGAAAAAATCTTCTGGACCAAAAGGAGGAAAAGAGAAATGAGACAAAATAAAGTGCCAGTGGATGAAAGATTTCAAACATGCTTGAGAGGTTATTCTTATGTATTATATAGATAGCCCCTTTTTAGTTTATGGTGTGTTAAAGTGACTAGAGGGGAGTATCTGAAACTGTAGAGCTGTGTTCCAGTAGCCTTGTTTCTTGAAGATGATTGTATAATCATATAGCTTTTGCAATGTGACTGTGTGATTGTGAAAACCTTGTATCTAATGCTCCTGTATATACAGTATTGACAGATGATAAACAAATAACAGGGGGAACAAAGGCTAAAATAAATTGAGTAGATTGAAATACTAGTGGTCAATGAGGTGGGAAAGGGGTATGTCCTGTGAGTTTTCTCTTTCTTATTTCTTTTGCTAGAGAGATGCAAATGTTCAAAAAATGATAGTGGTGATGAACACACAACTATGTGATGATATTGTTAACTATTGATTGTAATCATGTCAAGAATATTTGTATGTCAAGAATGTTTGTATGCTTGTTAGTTGTTTACAATAAAATATTTAAAAAATATTGCTGGCTGGGAGCTTTTCTGATTGTGCCCATGGAGGTATGACCCACCTAGTTGTGTGTGGCAACTGTTGTTTAGATAGGTACCATGGATATGTATGTCCACTCATTCAAGGTGGGGTTGATTACTGGAGCTATTTAAGAGGGAGCCATTTCAGAAAAAGCGACAGAGCCCACACAGCCAGAGACCTTTGTAGAGGAATGCCTGTAGGGGAATTTCATGAAACAATAAGCTGAAGAGAAAGGTAGCAGACTCTGCCATGTTTGTCATATGCCCTTTCAGTTGAAAGAGAAATCCTGAATGTCATTGGCCTCCTTGAACCAAGGTATCTTCTCATGGATGCCTTAAATTGGACATCTGTATAGCCTTGCTTTAGTTGGGACATTTTCACGACCTTAGAAATGTGGACTTGCAACTTGTAAAAGCCATTCTATTTTGGTATAGTGCATTCTGGCAGCTGGTTTAGCAAACTGGAACAAATTTTGGTACCATAGAAGTGGGGTGCTTCTGTGGCTTGCAAATCCCAAACATGTTGGAATGGTTTTTTAAATGGATAAGGGGATGATTACAGTGGAGTTGTGAGGAGCTTAATAGAGAAAGCCTAAAATGCTTTGAAGAGACAGTTGGTAGAAAGGTGGACTCTAAAAATACCTCTGATGAGGCTCTAGACAGAAATGAGGCTTGTGTTATCGCAAAGTAGAAGGCAGGTAATCCTTGCTTTAAAATGGCAGACGATCTGGCAAAGTTCACTAGTGGCTTTTGTTAGAAGGCAGACTTTAAAGGCCATGAACTTGGATATTTAGCAGAAGAGATTTCCAAATTAAATATGGAAACTGTGGCCTGTTTTCCCATTACAGTTTATGATGAAATGCGACAAGAAAGAGATATGCTGAGATCTGAACTCTTGAGTACAAAGAAACCAGAAATTGATGTTCTGGAGAATTCTGGGCTTCCAGAAAGGGAGACCCCAGAGAATGGTGCCCCACATGAGGATTTGACCAAATATGGAACCAGTGGGCCATTTCAGAGAAAGCTAGGATTGGAGACAGAGTTATCTAGGAAAGGGTTTGCAGAAACTCCTTATGTCTGATGGGTATAATCCAAGCATACTACATAGAAAGCCAACAAGAGTGTTGCAGGATCTGAATAAACAGAACAACTGCCAGTGGTTCTGGCAGGGACAGAAAATAGAAACATTGGAGGAAAATAATTTCAGAAGCAAAACCATGAGAACTAAAGTCTAGAGTCAAGAAATTTTGGGCCAGGAGAGCTAACCCATCCAAACACATGAAGAGGTTGAATTTGTCCTGAAGGCATACGATGCACCTTCCACCTTGTTGTGGTGGAACAGTGGTATTGCTAGAGCTCTTGTAGAAGGTGGAGCACTTTCCGTGGGGATTGGGGAGAGCCTGGCTGCCTCCACATGGAGTATTGAGGGTGTGCCTTGAAGATGGCAGGGAGCCCGTGTGTGGCCCCGATGCTCAGAGAGGATGGAGCCAAGAAAACGGTGGTCTCCCAATGTCCTTGCATTCAGAGAAAGGTGGACCACTGTGTACACCCTTGGGAATGGTGGGACTGATGTTTTCTAAAGCCCTGAAGATAAGTGACCCAGATTTTGAAATCCAATGGAGTTTACCCTGCAGGTTTTTGAAAAAGCTTGTGTCTGGTGACCCCTGTACTCTTTCCAATTTCTCCCTATGGAAATGGGGATATTTGCCCTATGATTATCCTGCCTTTGTACTTTGTCAGAAAATAGCTTGTCCTGAGTTTTACAGGTCCAGAGCCAGAGAATTTTGCCTTAGGAAAGACCATGCCTGTTGCTAACTTTGATGAGATTTTGTATTGTTACTGACTGTATTGTATTTGTATTGTCACTGGAATGGATTAAGACTTCTAATATTGTTATGGAATAAATGTATTTTGCATTTGGAAAGAAAATGTCTTTTGGGGGTCCAAAGTGTGGAATGTGGTGATTTGAATTTGTGAACCCCAGAAAAAGCATGTCCTTTTATCCTCATTCAATATTGCTGGTTGGGAGCTTTTATGATTGTTACCTTGGAGATATGACCAAACTAACTGTAGATGATAACATTTAATTAGATGGGTTCCATAGAGATATGTCTCCACCCATTCAAGGTGGGGTTGCTTACTGGGGATTTGAAGAAGGAACTGTTTTGGAAAAGGAGACAGAGGTCACACAGCCAGAGACCTTTGGAGATGAAGAAGGGAAGTGCTCCTGGGGGAGCTACATGAAACGAGAATCTGGGAGAGACAGTTAGCAGATGCTGCCTGTTTGACATTTGTTTCTCCATTTGAGAGAGAAATGCTGAACATCATCAGCCTCCTTGAACCAAGGTATCTTTCCCTGGATGCCTTAGATTGGTCATTTCTGTGCCTTGCTTTACTTGGGATGTTTTCATGGCCTTAAACCTGTGAACTTGCAACTTAATGAATTCCCCCCTTTAAAAGCAATTCTGTTTCTGGTATATTGCATTCTGGCAGCTAGTTTAACAAACTAGAATATAGGGCATACTGTCAGGAGCTGATATATCTCAGGGATGGTGTTCTGGCTTTGATGTCCTTTTTGTTCTTATTTATTGAGATATAACTTACATAAAGTATGCAAGTCTCAGCTATTCAAACAGATGAACTCTTAGCTATATGAACACCCAGCCAACAACCACCTATAACAATATAGAAAACATTTTTTTTTGTAATCCAACAGTCCCTTGTGGCTGTCATTGTCTCAAGAATGATCACAATACTTTCATTAATATGGAATGTTTTGAAATCTGTATAAATGATTTTATCAGTATTGTGCTTGTTTGAAGCTGTCATGTACCCCGTTAAAAGTCATCCTATTTTAATCCATTCATACGGGTGCAGACCTATTGTTGGTAGGGCTTTTAGTTAGGTTATTTCAACTAAGCGTGTCCCAACCCATTCAAAGTAGGTCTTAATTTTATACTGGTGCCCTTTATAAGAGAATAAGAAAGATAAACACACAGAGAGAGTTCAGAGAGAAACATGCAGAAAAGTTTGGGGAAAGTGTAAACAGAAAAAAGACCAGCAGAAACTAGCCATGTGTATTTCCATGTGATGGAGGAATCCCAAATACCAGCAGCCTTTCTTCAGAGAAGGTATCTTACTGTTGATGCCTTAATTGGGGTATTTTCATGGCATAGAACTGTAAATTTGTAAACAAATGAATCCCCATTATGAAAGCCAACCCATGTCTGATATATTGCGTTCCCAGAGCTTTAACAAACCAAGACAAACACTTATTCTTTTATCTGGATTTTTGCTCAGTATGATGTCATTTAGATTCATCCATGTTATTGTATTAAGCTATAGTTAATATTTTGTGACTACATCATACATTGTATTAGTATTCCATTTTATAACACTATATGTCTAAGATTGGAATTTCAGGATGTTTCCAGTTTCAGGATAAAGAGAATACTTTTTGGACATTTCTATAACATCTTCATACATTTGTTTTGTTTTGGTTTGTAACTACCTTTTCTTTTTGTGAATTCTAGGGTACATGTATGTAAATAAAAATTAAAACAACAAAATATGTTTGGGGCTCTTTTGAAACAATGAAAGCACAGTAATTCCAGTAGCATGTTCCTAAACAATTCTGTAGGTCTGATCCATCACATAAGATATAAAATGGCCTTTTCAACTTTTTCCCTTGTAATTCCTAAGTGGTTAAAATATAATATTTTCATTTTTAAGTAAGAGAGAAGACTTTTTGTTGATTAATTCACTTACTCACTCATGGAGGACAGCTTTGCTATTATGAAAACCTGAGTGTCATCAATATTTTTAATGATGAACTTCTTCCCTATGACCTTGGACTCATACAAGTACAGCAGAAATTGATTCATTAAAGGATCAATTTTTATTGCCAGCTCTGATCACATCATAAGGACAAACCTGAAGAAATGAAATTATGATCTCAAAGCTTTAAAAACCTATTACAAAATTGCTTTTGAGATTAGTTGCTTCTTAAGATTGCATTTCACTCATGACTATAAAAATCCATGTCAACAGCTTGGCAGGTGCATGTTTTTGTCAAAACTATGAATAGAAGACAAAGTCACTTCATTTAAGAGCTATTGCCAAAACAACTATGGTAACTGTCACAAGATGGGATGGTTCTAGCACCTGGAATTGGGCACGAATGGATGTTGGGGTTCTGTTGTTTGATGTCGTAAATGCTGGCATTGGTTAGATTTGGGAAATTGACTGGTGTTAGACTGAGAATTGATAGTGGTGAACCCCAAGAAAAAAAACATTCTCACCAAACTTATTATTTATTCAAACAAAAGTTGTCACATCTTTATTACTGAACCATCTTATTCATGTAGAAACATAGAAGAAAAGTAAAACACAGTTATTTTCACAAGGAGATATGTCCAACTGTTCAGAAGGAATGACTTTTTCAACATATAGCAAGATGCTAGTAACCTTGGTACATGTTCTAGTTTGCTAACTGCTGGAATGTAATGTACCAGAAATAGAATGGCTTTTAAAAAGGGAAATTTAATGAGTTGCTAGTTGATGGTTCTGAGGCCGAGAAAATGTCCCAATTAAAGCATGTCTATAGAAATTTCCAATCAAAGGTATCCAGGGAAAGATACCTTGATTCAAGAAGGCTGATGAAGTTCAGGGTCTCTCTCTCTAGTGAGAAGGCACATGGCGAACACAGTCAGGGCTTCTCTCTTAGCTGGTAGGGCACATGGCAAACATGGCATCATCTGCTGGTTCTCTCTCCTGGCTTCCAACTTCATGAACTCCCGAGGAGGCATTTTCCTTCTTCATCTCCAAAGGTAGCTGGCTCGTGGACTCTCTGCTTCATGGTGCTACAGTGTTCTCTCCTCTCTCTGAATCTCCTTCATTCTCCAAAATGCTTTCTCTTTTATAGGACTCTAGTAAACCAATCAAGACCCACCCAAATGGGTGGAGACATGTCATCACCTAATCCAGTTTAACAACCACTCTTGACTAAATCACATCATCCAGGGAGATGATCTGATCTGATTAGTTTCAAACATACAATATTGAATGGAGATTATTCTACTTTTATGAAATGGGATTTTGATTAAAACATGGCTTTTCTAGGGGGCATAATTCCTTTCAAACCAGCACAGTACAGCATAAATATGTGTGCCATCATGTGTATGACTCCTTACAGATTCACCTTGCTTCTTTTACAAAGTCTCCTCTTATCATTGTACCTGATTATATTGCCAGTTTTGCTTTGAATCCATTGAGTAATGGGATGATACTGTTTGTGTTTCTTGGCCAGGAATTGCATGATTCTAAAGGTCTTGTGGGAAGACATGTGAAGTGAGGAGTCAAACACATGAACTATAATGGCAGAAGAGTAAAAGTTCACCAACCTTATTTTAATATAAAATATGAATTTATCAGTGTAAAGTTTTTTTTATTTGGCCTTATATTTTGGCATTTGATGAACCTCAGGAGGAAAGAATCTTACTATATCAAATACTCTTCTACTTTCCTAAGCTATTAAAAGAAGATAACAAAATATAGGTTGGCTTTTACCAATGGGAATTTATTAGCTTACAATTTTACAGTTCTGAGGCTGTGAAAATGCCCAAATCATTGCATCATCAGAATGATAGCTTATTACTGAAGACCAACTACAGGCAATCCTGGACTCCTCTGTCGAATGGCAAGGCACATGGTGGAGTCTGTCACTCTCCCTTTTCTTCTTGGTTTCATTGTTTTCAGGTTCTTACTTCCATGGATTTATTTCTTTGCAGATTTCATTCTTTTATAAAGAACTCCAGTAAGAGGATTAAGACCCACCCTGAATGAGTTGGTTCCCATCTTAAGATCTTACTAATCAAAAGACCCTATTTACAATGGGTCCACACCCAAAGGGAAGGTTTAACTTTAAGAACATGATTTTCTGTGGGAACATGCAACTTCAAACCACCACAGGTACATTAAATTTTCAACTAACTCTTAGCTAGGCTTAAGTGGCTACCATTATAATCTGGTTTATTTGCCTCTTAACTGTAGACTCAAAACCAGTTGAAAGGAACATGGAATGTAAATAAGGGCAGTAAATTAAGCCAATCAAAGACAGGCATCACAGTAAAAGCCTCCTTTTTAATTTGAACTATACATGTCTGAGAAGTCAGTTTTTTGGCTGCCTGGAATAAATCACTGGAGCAGTATTATGTAGGATGTCAATGATTATCTTGTATGACTTATATGTGATTGGAATTTGGAGTACTGGAAGTAGATTTAGGAGATTCTAGAATGCTTTTCTTATAAACATCAGACTTATCATATTCTGTGAGATAGTAAAGATAAATGCTTAATACAATTCATGCATATTATGAGGTAATAAACAGACCTATACTGATATCTTTTGTTAGATTCCTAAATATTTAATGATTTAAAGTTATTCTTTATACCACATTAATTCCATTATCTACTTTACAGAAATACAAATAAATTTTCAGATTAAATTTAATCCAATATCTAGACATTTTGGCTCACTATTTCTAATAGTTATTTTGTCAGATGTGTTGGATTTTATTTGTGCCAAATGAGGTCATGTGGACATTATAATTCTTCTTCGGAAATCTTAAGAGTTTATTGCCTTTTTACCTACAAAGAAAGGTGTGCTGATTAGATGTAATCATCATTCACTTGTACCCAACCTCAATGAATAGGGCTGAAAATTTCAGCATTAAACACAAATGCTGAAATTTTATTCACTGTTCAAATCACTCTGGGGTTTATCAGAGCATCACTCTGGACAAACCAACAAAATCTCATGTCCTATGCAAGGTTCCATGTACTTATGGTGTTTAATTAAGCTGTCTATATAAGTTATATTAGGAAATGCACCATCAAAATATAAATTTTGTATGAAATAAACATTTTTTGCTTTAGTCTCACAAAGAAGTTAAAATTTTAAAATTTTAATTACCATCTATTTTCAGCACCCTGCAGTAATGACATTCCTTTCTTCTTCCTCATGCAAAAACATTTTTTTAATGTGTACACTTAGTCTCTATCATTATACACCCTAGGCATTCCTAGATTATACCATCTCAGTCTTTATCATCTATCTTTCTTTCTGCTTTCATTTGTGCCCCCAGACCTCCTCCCTCTATCATTCTCACACTCAGCTTCATTCAGTGTTTTAACATAATTGTATTACAGTTAGGTAACATTGTGCTGTCCATTTCTGAGTTTTTATATTCAGTCTTGTTGCACAATCTGCATCCTTTCAGCTCGAATCACCCAATACTTACACTATTTCTATCTCCTGATGGTCTCTGTTACCAATGAAATTCTCAA
Source organism: Myrmecophaga tridactyla (assembly GCA_004026745.1). NCBI lineage: Eukaryota > Metazoa > Chordata > Mammalia > Pilosa > Myrmecophagidae > Myrmecophaga > Myrmecophaga tridactyla. The sequence continues at coordinate 11,359 of PVIY010017301.1, forward strand.
AGTTTATTCACTAATGTCAGTTCATATCAGTGAGACCATACAGTATTTGTCCTTTTGTTTCTGGCTAATCTCACTCAGCATAATGTCCTTAAGGTCCATACACGTTGTTACATACTTCATAACTTTATTCTGTCTTACAGCTGCATAATATTCCATTGTGCATATATACCACAGTTTGTTTAGCCACTCATTTGTTGAAGGACATTTTGGCTGTTTCCATCTCTTCACAATTGTAAATAATGTTGCTATAAACATTGGTGTGTAAATGTCCATTTGTGTCTTTGTTCTCATGTCCTCTGAGTAGATACCTAGCAATGGTATTGCCAGGTCATATGGCAATTCTATATTTAGCTTTTTGAGGAACCACCAAACTGCCTTGCATAGTGGTTGTATCATTTGACATTCCCATCAACAGTTGATAAGTGTGCCTCTTTCTCCACATCCTCTCCAGCACTTGCCATTTTCTGTTTTATTGATAGTGACCATTCTGTTGGGTGAGAGATGATATCTCATTGCGGTTTTGATTTGCATTTCTCTAATAGTCAGGGAAGTTGAGCATCTCTTCATGTGCCCTTTGGCCATTTGTATTTCCTCTTCTGAGAAGCGTCTGCTCAAGTCTTTTGCCCATTTTGTATTACATTGGCTTTTTTTTGTTGTTGAGTTGAACAATCTCTTTATAAATTCTGGATATGAGACCCATATGTGATATATCATTTCCAAATATTGTTTCCCATTGTGTAGGCTGTCTTTTTACTTTCTTGATGATGATCTTTGATGTGCAGAAGTGTTTAATTTTGAGGAGTTCCCATTTCTTTCTTTCTTTCTTTCTTTCTTTCTTTCTTTCTTTCTTTCTTTCTTTCTTTCTTTCTTTCTTTCTTTCTTTCTTTCTTTCTTTCTTTCTTTCTTTCTTTCTTTCTTTCTTTCTTTCTTTCTTTCTTTCTTTCTTTCTTTCTTTCTTTCTTTCTTTCTTCAATGCTCTTGCCTTGGGTATAAGGTCTAAGAAATGACCTCCTAGTATAAGATTTATAAGATATTTCCCTACATTTTCTTCTAACAGTTTTATGGTCTTAGATCTTATCTGTAGCTCTTTGATCCATTTTGAGTTAGTTTTTTATATTGTGTGAGATATGGGTCCACTTTCATTCTTTTGCTTATGGATATCCAGTTCTCTAGGCAACATTTGTTGAAGAGACTGTTCTATCCCAGCTGAGTTGGCTTGACTGTCTTATCAAAGATCAATTGTCCATAGATGAAAGGGTCTATATCTGAACACTCTATTCGATTCCATTGGTGAGTATATCTATCTTTATGCCAGTACCATGCTGTTCTGACCACTGTAGCTTCATAATACACCTTAAAGGCAGGTAGCATGAGGCCTCCGACTTCATTTTTTTTCTCAGGATACTTTTAGCTATTCAGGACACCCTGCTCTTCCAGATAAATTTGGTTATTGGCTTTTCTATTTCTGAAAGGTAAGTTTTGGGGATTTTAATTGGTATTGCATTGAATCTATAAATCAATTTAGGTAGAATTGACATCTTAACTATATTAGTCTTCCAATCCATGAACACAATATGCCCTTCCATCTATGTAGGTCTTCTGTGATTTTTTTTAAACAATTTCTTGTAGCTTTCTTTGTATAGGCCTTTCATCTATTTAGTTAAATTTATTTCTAACTATTTCATTGTTTTGGTTGCAATTGTAAATGGAATTCTTTTCTTGATTTCTCCCTCAAATTGTTCATTACTGGTGTATAGAAACACTACAGATTTTTTAGTGTTGCTCTTGTGACCTTCCACCTTGCTGTCCTCATTTATTAGTTCTAGTAGATTTGCTGTGATTTTTTCAGTGTTTTCACATATAGTATCACATCATCTGCAAACAGCGAGAGTTTTACTTCTTCTTTTCCAATTTTGATGCCTTGTATCTCTTTTTATTGTCTAATTGCTCTGGTTAGAACTTCCAACACAATGTTGAATAACTATGGTGATAGTGGACATCCTTGTCTTATTTCTGATCTTAGGGGAAAAGTTTTCAGTTTTTCCCCATTGAGGATAATGTTAACTGTGGGCTTTTTATATATTCCCTTTATTACTGAGGAAGTTCTCTTCTATTCCTATCCTTTGAAGAGTTTTCAACAGGATAGGATGTTGAATTTTCTCAACTGCCTTTTCTGCATCAATCAAGATGATCATGTGGTTTTCCTGCTTTGATTTGTTGATATGGTGTATTACATGAATTGATTTTCTTATGTTGAACCATCCTTGCATATCTGGGATGAATCCTACTTGGTCATGATGCATAATTCTTTTAATGTGTTGCTGGATTTGATTTGTTAGAATTTTGTTGAGGATTTTTGCATCTATATTCATTAGAGAAATTGGTCTATAGTTTTTTTTTTGCAATATTTTGTCTGGTTTTGGTATAAGGGTGATGTTGGCTTTGTAGAATGAGTATATTAGTTAGGGTTCTCTAGAGAAACAGAATCAACAAGGAACACTCGCAAATATAAAATTTATGAAAGTGCCTTACATGACCACGAGAATGCAGAGTCCAATATCCGTAGGGGAGGATGTGAAGTTGATGATCCGATAGAGGATTTGGACAAACTCCACAGAAGAGGCTCACTGGCTCTAAAAGGAAGAGCCTGTCTCTTCTGAATCCTCCTTAAAAGGTGTCAAGTGATCAGATTAAGCACTACTCATTGCAGAAGACTAACCACTTTGGCTGACCTCAAATGTAATCGGCTGTGGATGTAGCTGACATGATCCTGATTTAATTCTATGAACTGTCCTTATCACAACAGACAGGTCAGCACTTGCCCAACCAGACAAACAGGTATCACCACTTAGCCAACTTGACCCATGAACCTAACCATAATAGCCCACCCCTTGTCAACTTGGCAGCTATACATACTATCTTAAACCATATGTAATTTATTAAAAAAAAAACTATAATGCACATTTTTTCTTTCACCTTACAATACTCAACTGTCATGCATATAACTGGAAACACATTAAATCTCTCCAGAATAGGGTGCAAATCCTTGGGTACTATTCATTCTTTTTTTTTAATTTGCATATGGGCAGGAGGCACCAGGGATCGAACTCCAGACCTCCAGCATGGCAGGTCGGAGCTCTGCCTGCTGAGCCACGGCAGCCACCCACTATTCACTCTTAAACTTGATATCTTACAACTTACACAGTATAATGTGAACAAAACAACACTACAGTCCTTGTTTCTGTAACTGATCAGGTGGTTGAAGTTTATATTTATCACTAACTTCTTCCACTACCCACTCCATGTTCCCTTTACCCTCAGCAAGCAATTCAGCTGGCTGTGGTTCTTTGCCTGGTGGGGTGACCCAAACCTTCATTCCTGAAGTTTCAGAGCTATTGGTAGTTCTGCCTGGATTGGGTTGTTGCAGTTTTCCATTGATTTTTATACTACTATCATATGGTAGTATTAAAAGATACCCCAGGGGATTTCCTATATTCCAAGAAAACTCTTCTTTACCCCCATTATGTAGTTGCAGGGACCCTGCATCCCCCTGATAGTCAGGGTCAACTACCCCAGATAATAATGTTGTTGGCTTGTAGATCCAGTGGCATAAGCAGCCCAAAGTGACCAGGTGGAAGTCTTAATTTCCAGTTCAATGGAATCACTGTTGTTTCTCCTGGAGTAAATACTCCCTGTTTTGGAACTAAAACCTGTAGACCAGCAGAGTTCAGGGTTGCAAGGACGGGAAGCAAAAATTTTTCTAGTGGATCATTAGGGGGTAATAGTGAGTGGTGTCACTTCCATTTCCACCTCTTGGTTCCTGGACCCAAGGATCCTGGCTATGGGAGAAACAGCACCACACAGTGGATGCTGATTCAGAGCATATACAGCTTCCTGGAGAACATTAGCCCAGTCTTTCAAGGTATTGCCACCTAGTTGGCACTGTAATTGAGTTTTCAAAATGCCATTCCACCGTTCTATCAATCCAGCTGCTTCTGTATGATGGGGAACATGGTAAGACCAGAGAATTCCATGAGCATGTGTCCATTCCCACACTTCATTTGCTGTGAAGTGTGTTCCTTGATCAGAAGCAATACTATGTGGAATACCATGACGATGAATAAGGCATTCAGTAAGCCCATTGATGGTAATTTTGGCATAAGCATTGCATGCAGGGAAAGGAAACCCATATCCAGAGTATGTGTCTATTCCAGTTAGAACAAATCACTGCCTCTTCTATGAAGGGAGAGGTCCAATGTAGTCTACCTGCCACCGTGTAGCTGGCTGCTCACCTCGGGGAATGGTGCCTTATCGGGGGCTGAGTGTGGGTCTCTGCTGCTGGCAGATTGGGCACTCAGCAGTGGCTGTAGCCAAGTGAGCCTTGGTGAGTGGATGTCCATGTTGCTGAGCCCATGCATAATCTCCATCCCTACCACCATAACCACTTTGTTCATGAGCTCATCGGGCAATGACAGGAGTTGCTGGGGCAAGAGGCTGACTGGAATACATAGAACGGGTCGTTTTATCCACTTGATTATTAAAATCTTCCTCTGCTGAAGTCACCCTCTGGTGAGCATTCACATGAGACACAAATATCTTCATGTTTTTAACCCACTTAGACAGGTCTATCCACATACTTCTTCCCAAGATCTCTTTGTCACCAATTTTCCAATTATGTTCTTTCCAAGTCTCTGACCACCCAGCCAAACCATTAGTAACAGTCCATGAGTCATTATACAAACCCACGTCTGGCCAGTTTTCCTTCCAAGCAAAATGAACAACCAGGTGCACTGCTCGAGTTCTGCCCACTGAGAGGAATTTCTTCACCACTATCCTTCAAGGACACCCCACAAAAGGGTTGTCATGTTGCAGTTGTCCACTTTTGGGTGGTACCTGCATATCGTGCTGAACCATCTGTAAATCAGGGCAGAATTTTCTCTTCCTCAGTCAATTCACTGTAAGGAACTCCAAAAAAGGCCATAGCTCTGGTCTGGGAAAGAAAAGTTAATGTGGCAGGAGTGGAGACCATGGGCATTTGTGCCACTTCTTCATGTAACTTACTTGTGCCTTCACGACCTACTCTGGCCCTATTTCATATATACCATTTCCATTTTACAATAGAGTGCTGTTATGCATGCCCAACTTTATGGCTTGGTGGGTCAGACAACACTCAGTTCATGATAGGCAACTAGGTTTCATGGGAACTTGTTGGCCCATGGTTAAGCATTCAGTCTCTATTAGGCCCAGTAGCAGGCCAGAAGCTATTTCTCAAAAGGAGAGTAGTTGTCTGCAGCAGATGGTAAGGTTTTGCTCCAAAATCCTAAGGGTCTGCATTATGATTCTCCTATAGGGGCCTACCAAAGGCTCCAAACAGCATCTCTATTTGCCACTGACACTTCCAGCATCATTGGGTCTGCTGGATCATATGACCCAAGTGGCAGAGCAGCCTGTACAGCAGCCTGGACCTGTCTCAGAGCCTCCTCTTCTTCAGACCCCAACTCAAAATTAGCAGCTTTTCTGGTCGCTCGATAAATGAGCTGGAGTACCACACACAAATGATGAATATGTTGTCACCAAAAGCCAAACAGACCAACTAAGCATTGTGCCTCTTTTTTTGGTCATAGGAGAGGCCAGGTGCAGCAACTTCGCCTTCACCTTAGAAGGGATATTTCATCGTGCTACACACCACTGGATATCTAGAAATTTCACTGAGGTGGAAAGCCCCTGTATTTTTGTTGGATTTATCTCTCATCCTCTTACATGAAAATGCCTTACCAGTAAGTCTAGAGTAGTCACTACTTCTTGCTCACTAGGTCCAACCAACATGATATCATCAAAATAATGGACCAGTGTGATGTCTTGTGGGAGGGAGGAATTATCAAGGTCCCTGCAGAGAAGATTATGACATAGGGCTGGGGAGTTGATATACCCCTGAGGTAGGACAGTGAAAGTATATTGCTGACCTTGCCAGTTGAAAGCAAACTGTTTCTGGTGGTCCTTACTAATAGCTATTGAGAAAAAAAAACATTTACCAGATCAATAACTGCATACCAGGTAACAAGGGATGTATTGATTTGCTCAAACAATGATACCACGTCTGGAACAGCAGCTACAATTGGAGTTACCACCTCATTGCACTTAAATAATCCACTGTCATCCTCCAAGACTCATCTGTTTTCTGCACAGGCCAAATAGGAGAGTTGAATGGGCTTTTGGCAGGAATCACCACCTCTGCATCTTTCAATTCCTTATGAGGCAATAATCTCCGCAATCTCTGCAGTGTCTGCAAGAATCCAGTATTGCTTCTGGTTTAATATTTTGCTCAGTAGTGGCAGTTCTAGTGGCTTGCACTTGGCCTTTACCACCATAATAACCCTCACTGCACGAGTTAGAGAGCCAATGTGGGGATTCTGCCAGTTGCTCAGCATGTCTATACCAATTAAACATTCTGGAAGTGGGGAAATAACTACAGAATGGGTCCGGGGGCCCACCGGACCCACTGTGAGATGGATCTGAGCTAAAACTCCATTGATCACCTGGCCTACATAAGCCCCCATTCTGACTGGTGGACCAGAGTGACATTTTGGGTCCCCTGGAAGTAATATCACTTCTGAACTAGTGTCTAATAATCCCCAAAATATCTGATCATTTCCTTTTCCCCAATGCACAGTTACTCTGGGAAAAGGCCGTCAGTGTCCTTGGGAAAGGCTTGGAGGAAGATTAACAGTATAAATTTGTGGTCATGTAACAGAGTTCTCCCCCAAAGGGACCTGGCCTTCCCTTCATTCAAGGGGCTCTGGGTCTGTAAACTGTTTCAATTTTGGAAATTGATTAAGGGGTTGTGACTCTGTGTTTTTGTAATTCAGGTTAGTCTTCTGTTCACTTGAACTAGAACTCTTTTGTTTATAAGCTTGAACAAGAATTTGGTACACTGCCCTTCTATTGTATTTCTCGGTACCCCATGATTTACTAGCCAATGCCACAAATCTCTGTAAGTCATATAATTCTGACACCTGCTTTAGGTTTGCTCCCTATTATAATAGCCACGTCTACCCTGTCTTTGGCAATTAAGTGCTGCCACTTGGCTTCTGCCAACTCGGGATCCCATCATCCACATTGTGTTTAAGGATTCCAGCTCAGTGATAGCAGTTCCTACAGTAATATCTGTATACTGAGAATACAGAGAAGTGGAACCATAGAGCTCTTCAGGGGTGATGGTGTAAGTCTCACAAATTTATTTCTCACTGCTCTGGTATAAGGTGCATCCTCTGGACATTCCTGGGGTGTAAGAGCAGACTTTGCATGATAAATCCACTCTAAAATTCCAATCTCTCTAAGCCTCTGGATCCCCTCATCTACATTATACCTGAGCAGTTCTGGCATTTCAACTTCAGGAAATGTTGGCCACCTTTTGATTCATGTTTCAACCAATCATCCAAATAAACTGTTAATACCTTTTCTAAACCCTCGAGCTATAACATTGAATGCAGAATCTGTGCTTAGTGGGCCCATATCAAAAAATTCAGCCTGATCCAGCCTTATATTCCTCCCACATTATCCCACACCCTTAAAATTCATTTCCACACACGTTCCCCCGATTTCTATCTATATGAATTGGAAAACTCACACAATTCTTTTGGAGTATAACGCACCTCCTCATGTGTGATACTTTATACCTCACCTTTAGGGGCCATGTGTGATATTTTATACCTCACCTTTAGGGGCCTGTTGGGACTTTAGTCTAGTTATAGGTCTGGTAGAAATGAGGGGTGGTGGGGGTGGGTCATGAATAGAATTAGAAATATCTTCCAGGCCATTTGTTTCAGGGCCTTCATTTGCTGTTTCATCTGGTGAAACAGGATTAGTCACTCTAGGGCTAATCCTTTCAGGAGGAGGTTGGGTGGCCACTCCTTAAGGCAGGCTGGAGGTGGGGCAGTCATGTCCTCAGGGCAAACTATTACAGGGTTGTCCAGAGAAGACTCAGCATGACCTAGAGTTTTAATCTCACCCCCAACATCATTATCAATCCATATGTCACCATCCCATTTTTCAGGGTCCCTTTCCTTTCCAATCAATTCTCTCACTTTAATGGCAGACACCTTGCAACATTGAGATTTCAATTTAAATTGCAAAGTTGCTAGTCTAACAATAAAATTCTGAGTCTGATTTTCAGAGATCTCAAGTCTACAGCAACAGGAAATAAGATTTTCCTTCAGGATACTCATAGAAACGTCTACATCTTTCAGACAGTGCTTGAACTTCTCATTTGAAGCCTTAATCCCATCCTTTTCACTCCTTAATGTAGCCAGTGTATCTAACAACAACTAACCAACATCTCTATACCTATTATTTCCACAAAACTCTGTAACAGTGTCAAAAACATTTTCCCCCAGAGCCAGGCTTCATACAAATGAAGCATTAGGAGAATCAAATGGTGATATTTTGAGTATCTCTTTTTCCAACTCACTCCCTGGATTGGGAATGTCATTCTGATTATGGGAATCAGAGTCCTTAGTGCCTTTGAGTCCAGTCATAGTAGAAAACCATCCATAAAAACCCATTTTTAAGGTTCTGTTTCTTAAGAACAACTCCTGGTACCACGATGTATTAGTTAGGGTTCTCTAGAGGAACAAGATCAATAGGGAACACTCGCAAATATAAAATTTATAAAAGTGTCTCACATGATCACGGGAATGCAGAGTCCAAAATCCATAGGGCAGGCTGTGAAGCCAATGATTCTGATGGAGGGTCTGGATGAACTCCACAGGAAAGGCTCACCAGCTGAAACAGGAAGATCCTGTCTCTTCTGAATCCTCTTTAAAAGGCTTCCAGTGATTAGATTAAGCATTACTCATTGCAGAAGACACTTCCCTTTGGCTGACTACAAATGTAATCAGCTGTGGATGTAGCTAACATGATCATGATTTAATTCTATGAAATGTCCTCATTGCAACAGACAGGCCAGTACTTGCCCCGCCAGACAAACAGGTACCCCCCACTCGGCCAAGTTGACACACGAACCTAACCATGACAATGAACTAGGTAGCTTTCCCTCCTCTTCAACTTTTTTTGATGAGTTTGAGCAGGATTGGTGATAATTATTTCTGAAATGTTTGGTAGAATTCACTTGTGAAGCCATCTGGACCTAGACTTTTCTTTTGGGGGAGCTTCTTAATGACTGATTAAATTTCTTTATGAGTGATTGGCTTGTTGAGGTCGTCTATTTCTTCTCGAGTCAAAGTTGGTTGTTCATGATTTTCTAGAAAGTTGTCCATTTCATCTACATTGTCATGTTAATTAGCATAAAGTTGTTCATTGTGTCTTGTCATTACTTCCTTTATTTCTGCATGGTCAGTGGTTATGTCTCCTCTTCCATTTCTGGTTTTATTTATTTGCAACCTCTCTCTTCTTTTTTTTTTTTGTCAATCTTGCTGAGGGTCCATCAATCTTATCAATTTTCTCACAAGACCAGCTTCTGGTTTTGTTGATTTTCTCAACTGTGTTTATGTTTTCTATTTCATTTATTTCTGCTCTAATCTTCATTATTTCTGTCCTTTTGCTTCCTTTGGGGTTAATTTGCTATTCTTTTTCTAGTTCTTCCAAGTGGACAGTTAATTCCTTGATTTGTGCTCTTTCTTCTTTTTGATATAGGCATTTAAGGCAATAAATTTCTCTCTTAGTTCTGCTTTTGCTGCATTCCATAAATTTTGATATCTTGTGTTTTCATTTTCATTTGCCTCGAGGTGTTTACTGATTTCTCTTGTAATTTCTTCCTTGACCCCCTGGTTGTTTAAAAGTGTGTTGTTGAGCCTCCATATATTTGTGAATTTTCTGGCACTCTGCCTATTGTTGATTTCCAGCTTCATTCCTTTAAGAACTGAGAAAGTGTTTTGTATGATTTCCGTCTTTTAAAATCCATTGAGACTTGCTTTGTGACCCAGCATATGGTCTATGCTTGAAAATGATCCATGAGCACTTGAGAAAAAAAGTGCATCCTGCTGTTGTGGGGTGTAATGTTCTATAAATGTCTGTTAAGTCTAGCTCATTTATTGTATTATTCAAATTCTCTGTTTTTTTATTGATCCTCTGTCTAGGTGTTCTAACCATTGATGGCAGTGTTCAAACATGTCTGTTTGAACATTGTGAATTAATTATTTCAACTCCTGTATCTCATTTGAATTTTTGGTTTGTTCCTTTGACTGACCCATTTCTCCAATTTTCCTAGTATGATTCATTATTTTTTGCTGGCATCTAGGGGTTTAATTACCTCAATTACTTTATTTTGGAGATTGTTTTCACTTTTTTCCCCTAGGGTTTTCTTGCTGGATGACTTTGCTGTCTATGTGCTCCTTGATGCTCAGTTCAGCTTATTCTGAATGACTAACTTAGGTTTTGTTTAATAGATCAGAATTTTTCAGTTTTTGTTTTTTGTTTCTTGCCCTGCCTGTATGGTGCCTTTCCTCCACCCCTTGGGAGGGTCTACTTAGGTATTATAGACTGCAGTCAGATGTTCCCAGACCAAATTGGTCTCCTCTCAGGAGGAAAGAGTCACTTGCATCAGTTTTCCCTGAGGGTGAGACCCAGCAGGTTGAAAGACTTCTCTATGAAGTCTCTGAACTTTGCATTTTTCCTATCCTGCCCAGTATGTGGCACTTTTCTGCCTGTAGGTCCCACTAGCATAAGGTGATGTAGTATCTTTAACTTCAGCAGACTCTCGGTGTTGGGGGTGTGGTGGAGACAGAGGTTGTAGGCTGGCTTTAATTGCTTCACTTTTCCAGACCCTGGGGTCTGAATTCCTTGAGGGAGGGATTCCACCTGAACTGGGCCCTACCCCTCCCTTGGGGAATGCACAGGCTCCAGAGAAGTTCTCAAACAAGCCTATGTCTGCCTATGCCTGGGGCAGTGGAGCCTGAGAAGCCTTGCAGCTGTATCCAGAGTAATCAATCTGTAGAAACACAGTAACAAAAGAGAAAAAGAGAAATCCTTTTCAGAATAGGACCCCCATTTCTTGGCTTTACCAATCAAAAGCTTAAGTTGGTACACTGCTCTGTGTATATCCAGGTTCTATGTGCTTCCTCCTTTCCTACAGGGTCCAGACCTTTTCAGATCCAAAACAAACTCTGTTTTTTTCTTTTGTCTTTTTCCGTCAGCCCTGCCCCCTCTGCACCAGGGCAAAAACCAGTGACCTCCGCTTTTCCTTGAGATTCAGCTGAGCTTCGGTCTTATTTTTATTAGCCAGAATTTGTTAGTTAATTCCACAATTGGGGTTTTGTTGCACTCAGCCCCTGCTGCTAGTAAAGTCCCTTTCCTTTCCCCTCTGGGAAGCAGCCTGTTGGAAAGGGTCCCTGGCCACCATGGCTTGGGGAACTCACGGTTCTGAGGAGACTCACAGCCAGTCCAGCTGGTCCAGACTGGGGTACACTGTGTGTCTGGTCACTGACATGGCCCCAGCAATTGTTCTGTACTGTTCCTGGCTATTTAGTACAGCTTTGGAGAATGAACTAAATCCCACACCTCACTAAGCTACCATCTCAGCTCCTCTCTTGTATGTTAAAAAATGTTTTGGTCAATCTTAAAAATATTTTATATATGGTGTGAAACTGCAACTAGCTTTGAAACTAGGTTTGAAATATGACAAACCTGCATGTAATATGTGACAGTTTATATCCATAGAAAAAACATCTACAAGGAATATCATTAGTAAAATGTACCCCATGAATGTAATATTTTAATAATATTTCAAAGAGAAAACTTCTGGAAGTGTTACAAAATACTTAAAACATTTCTTTGGAGACAGTTACTGGAGGGGAGAATATAATTATGATTTATATTTCGCTTCCATCTTTAACCTTTGAATTATTCATCTCTAAGTATTTTCTTACCATAAATATGCATTTCAATATTGTAGAGATAAAAATATATAGGAATGATAATATCACCTGAAAAGGTTGTGGACTGATTCATGCATTCATTAATTTCACCACAAAGAATCTTCAGGTGTATAGAATGCTTGGAATAAAGAATTATGGATTATATATTACTTCTGCTTTAACTCTTGATACATAGATAATATTTGCATAATCAGTATTCAGTTAATATTATTCAGGTTGACTTGATGTAGAGGGTTAGGTCTTCTCTTTTATCTAAAATATTCTTATGTTTTCAAAAAACTCTGAACATATTTCACAATTTAATATGCTTATACATAGAGATCATTCCGTTCACGTTGAAGAGATAAGGATTGTTGGCAATGAATAAATAGTTATGGGAATTGTATTCATATCTAATTTCTTGGTAAGCCCATTCATCACTTTCATAATATTGTAAAGATTAACAATGTATTTTAATTGCAGGACGCCAGACTACACAGAAGAGTTCAGATCATATTCTCTTGGATGTGCTTAAACTGTCTTCCCTACTGACTTGAAACTGCAAAATGTTAATTTTCAGACATGCTTTTCTTGTGCACCTTAATTCTAATTGATAATGGAATATTTGACATGATTCTATACTCTTCTTTCTTATTTCTTTGTTCTCTTTTTATTGTGAATCATCTAAGTGCATGTCACATACAGAAATTCTGCAAACTGCCAGAAGGCACAGCAGTTGTCACTTGTAGACTGAATTGATCCTAAGATTCACTTTCCCCCTCCATATAATCATTATTCTATTTAATTTAAATAAATCTCTCAATTGGGTAAATTATATGTAGACATTAGTCTGGATGCAGTGGGGATCAATCATGACTAACGTGCTTACATGCGATTTCATGTTATACTATGAGAATGCCCAAGATTACAACCATATAAATGGGAGCATGTACACATTTTTTTCAGTATGATAGGGGTTCATTTATGCATTGCTGCAAAACCTTAATATATAGCATAGCTGTTAGCAAACAGAACATAATAGGGAAATATTCTTGACTTCATTAATTGAAAAGCAGTAGCATACATGAAACATGATATCCACTTTTTGTCTGAAATACAATGCACCAAAATTAAATATGATTAAGTAGAAATTTAAATTAGCATTCTGAATACTGAATTTGTGAATAGAGTGCATAGTTTCTTCAGCCTCAGCCTGTTTTACTATCAACTACTAAGCCAGGTGCTGCTATCATCTCACTGTGTGCTTACATGAACAATTATCACTCTGGTTAAAATTGCCCGGACTCAGCTTATTAAAACAATATGTCAAAAAGTGGTTGGGCTTGTTGTGTGAATACCTTTCCCCATATATTTATTATTCTAATATCATAACATTCTCTCTCAAAAACCCAAGTGAGTAAAGAAGAACAGTTGTAGTAATCACAGAGTGAGATGAAAAGGAAAGAAAACTAAATTAAAAGCAACTAAGTCTCATGAATTAATATTGAATTTTCTTACACTGAGTAAGAGTTTCCAGAGTTTCCAGTAAGGGTCCAGTGCTGTTTTATGTGCAGGCAAGGAAGACTGGGCATATTTAGTTGATAGCACTACAATTTTGACTAGAAATATTCTGTTTTGTAGCAAGAACTTCTGTGTTCAGTTTTATTTCCAAATGTTGGAACACTGATGACAGAGAAAATCCATGGAAACCCAGCTTTTGCATCAAATAATTGCAGTGCCCAGGGGAAATTTCATAGAGATAATTGACTCTAGATAATGAGGGAACAGAGGCCAAGAAAATACTTTACCTGCCAGCATTCTAAAAATAGTGTCCAACAACACTCTTGTAAGTGTAATACATGATATAAGTAAACTATTTGGACTAATACTTGACACATGGTCCATAATAGGAATGCTAATGCACAGGCCCTGATCCAGGCTTTAGTACTAGACTGACAACCAGTGTGCAGTCATTTGACATTTTAGACAATTTTGAAAAGTCTTGTATTTGCCATCCAATTAATTAGGAAACCTGTGAGTTTGGCCCAACTATTAAAAATCTCTTAATTCCTCAAAGAGTAACTAGAAGGATGAGCAGGGGTACCTGGTCTCCTGTGATGAGGCTGGTCTCTAGGACCTTTCATCTTAGGAACTTGCAGAATGCTGGGAGAATGGCAATTTTTATTATATTTAAATAATCTCTTTACTCTTCACCAATTCTGTTTACAGACTCAAATATATTAATATTTCTTAATATACAGTAATTTTGATCATCATTAGGCAATCTCATTACTGGAAATATACTTAGAAGAACTAAAAGCAGGATTTGGATATGTTTACATACATTATTGCCATAATAATGACAGCATTATTCATGATATCTAGTAAATGGATGTGGCTGAAGGTTCATCTACTGAGAACTGTGTTATATTCATACAATGGAATATTCTGTGGCTACAGAAAGTAATGAAGTCATGAGGCATGCAATGAGGTGAATTAATCTTGAGGACATTTTGTTGAGCAGAATGAGCCAGAAACTAAAGGAGAAATAATATATGGTCTCTTTTAGAGTATATTCATAAGAAAATTGGGACCTAGATATCACATTTTTAAAGCAGTCACATTTATTCCTAAGCATCATCTTATTTCCTAAATTCTGAGATTCTGTGCTCTAAGTGTATAATCTCCCATCTCCCTGGAACTTTGGGTACCTGTATGATATGGAAGACTTGGTGTTGGAGTTCTGCAGCTCTGAAAGTCTTCATTGTTCCATATAGTAATTATTGAAGAATACAAAAGAGAGATCAGACTTCAATTAGAGATAAGAATGAAGAAGATTTGTTGGACTAAGGTATATCCTAATGCAGAGTAAAGGATGATATTGCCTGTATTTTAGAATTTCACCTATTGTATAAGACCAAAGGAAGAGAGATTTATTTTGTCCGAAACTTAAATTTTCTGTGGCACACTATCTAACTTAACCTGTCTTCCCAGTTCATTTAAACAACCTAAAAATATGGAGCCTAGAATTGAAAATGAGGACTTGCAAATCTGTATGTCTTAATGTAATTCCCTGATATATTCCAGATTATGTTGGGCAGATAATTGAAAAACATTTGCGAAGACCTTGGGGGACTGGAGAAAAAATATGGAATTATTAACTTTCCCCACCTGGGAAATCCCTGACACTCTTTCTAGCTTTGGGGAATCCCAAGTTAATAGCCAAGTCCTTAAACTTGAGGCTTACTTTTATGAAACTTGTTTCTGCAACAGGGAAGCTAAGCCTACCTATAAGTATGTCTGAGTCACCACTGGAGTAGTTATTCGGATGCTCAGCATGTGGCCTCTCTCCAAGCCCAACTCAGCAAGTAAATTCATAACCCTCCTTCCCACATGGGTCATGACTTCCAGGTGTATAAATCTCCCTGACAACATGGGTCATATCTCCCATAGATGAGCCTGTTCCTGGCATCATAGGATTTACAATGCCCACCTGGGTAAAAGATGAAAAAATTAAATAAGGTATCAGTGGGAAATAAAACTTTTTATTTATTAATTAAAATTTATTAATTTATTTATTAATTGAGAATCTATTCTGGAAGTTTCTCTTATATAAGCTTCAGCTAGATATTGTTAATTGCCATGGGATACCAAACCGTAACCAACAGCATTCCTGAAAACTCTAAACAATGTCTACAGCCCTATCTGTGGTGCTATAATAGTTTCACTTACAAAGTTTATTTTTCAGAAATTAAAACCTTCCAGACTATCCCTATGCCAGTTAAGCCCTGAGATGCAGAGAAACCAATCTCTCCAAAAATATCAGTTAGTTGCATCTCTCAACTCCATAATGTTGACATCCCTTTTCAACTTGAAGAAATTGCAATGGTCATTGCCCAAATATCCCTGAAGATTAGGAGAGGGATCAAATGAGAGGGATGAGTTGTAACAGGGTAGATAAATCTTTTAAAATGACAGTTACTACTGAATCTCTTTATCTGATATTTCCTGATGGTCTCTAGTGCATTAAAACAGCTATAAGGAAGTACCTGAATTTGTGGAACTGTAACCCAATCCATGCTTTGATATTTGCACTATAACTGTTTGCTAAAATACACTTTGAAATGTACCAATTTTCTGCATTTATATTATATTTTACAATAAAAACTGTTAAAAAAGAAATAGTATGACACTTTGGGTTATCTTCATTATTATAATGATTGCATTAGTATATACGATGTCAGAACTTACCTAATTGTACACTTTAAAACAGTGCAGTTTACCATATGTCAGTTATACCTCCATAGAGCTGTTACAAAAGAATTGCATCCTGTTCAAACACATGTTCCATTTAAATTCATTCATTTCTAATCAGTTGTAATAGTCATGTGCTGCTGAGTGGCCATAGATAATGAATTAAAAATACTGAACCACTGCTCTTAGGGGAAATTCAAGGATAGGTTTCTGTGAGTTTCTGGCACAATGTTTTCAACAATTGATTAATATATAACCTTGTATAATGTGGGCTTCATATTAAAATCCTTTATTAATGTATATTGTTGATTCATAAATATTAACCTTATAGCCATCAACACTATAAGTCATGTCTGATCAAATCTCAACAAACATATTCTCCATAAGGCACATCAGTCATCTTGTGCTTGGGAACACTAGACAACATTTCATGCCTATGCTTGGGGGCCATTTCAGGCAACAAACCACCAACAAAAAACACAAAAATGCAAAACTTGTGGTATTAAATATATGAGAAAAGGACACATTTTACAGTATGCAAGATGAAACTAGAAGGCAGTGTTGCCTTGTTTGACATCAGCTGGATATGTGCACATTGAATTACTTAAATTTTCAATGTTATATATATGTACGTGATTGACCATGAATGGAGAGCACATATTGATTTTGGCATTACAAATAAATTATAGCTAGTAATAAAATTCACAAATATGGGATCTGGGAATAGTGAGGATAGAGACAATTAGCTTACAACAGGCGTAATAGTAGCCATAAATAGTGGTACCACATCTTTCAAGTGAATAACATTATACTCAAACAAAGGTAATAGAAAGTTTTCAATGAAATAAAAGATGATAGGATTTTTCCAGCATTATCTGCAATGAGAAAAATTTATATTAGTTTATTATTTCTGCTCACAAATCACCAAAATTATTGGCTCACAATAACACCAATTTAGAAACATACAGTTTGGCAGGTCAAAAATAAGATGAGTGTCTGCCTGAGTTAAAATCATATTCTGTAAGTCTGCAGTCCTTTTTGGAAGCTGTAAGGAAGAATTTGTTTTCTAAACCTTCTAACTTCTAGAAGCTGCCTATTTTCTTTGCTTCATGGTATCCTTTCATCATTAATACTAGCAATGGCAGAATGAATTGTCTCTAATTACATCACACCAACACTGATTCTTCTGTATCATATTGAAAATTTTAATGGCTTGGCATTACAATGAGACTATCCACATAATTCAGGATAATGACTCTATTATAAGGTCAGCTGATTAGCAATCTTGATTCTTTTTCCAACATAATTCCTGTTTGTCTAGTTGATTAAAACATTCAAAGGTTCTTGGGATTATAATGCAGATATCTCTGGCATGTCAGTTTTATTCCTACTTTCCATACAATTCTAAAATTACTATTTTTAATAGAAAAAAATCTCCCAAGGAGGTTTAAAAGAAGGAAAGAAAATAAATTAATGACAATAACAACAACAATAATAAAGAGTAAATGTATTTGGTAAATAAAAATGAACAATTTCTGAAAATATTTGTTAGTGGTGTTATCTACCTCACTTGTGAAATTCAAAATAACTGCATGTGGATTTTCCCATTTATATTTCTTTTTTTTAAATTCTGAAGTTAAGAGGATTTAGGATAAGAGAAAGTGCCATAAATTTCCCTTTTAGTGGTGTGGTAGATTGAGTCATGCCCCTTCAATAAAGGCATTTTCAAGTCCAAACTTCCCAGTCCCATAGGTATGAACTCATTTGTCAATGGGAGTTTGGAAGAGTCTATGAAGATGAGGTTAAACTAAACAGTGTTGGTTTGCTCAAGTATGACTGGAGTCCTTAAAGGGACAGGAAATTTGGACCAGGATTAGAAGACTCAGGAGGAGACAGAAGGAGACAGAATGGCATATTATAGGGGAAGAGGTTGAGCAATGATCAGAATGATGCAGAATCATGGAAACATGCCTTGCTGATACCTTGATTTTCATTCCAGGCTCCAAAATTGTGAGAAAATGAATTGCCATTGCTTAAACCAAACAGTTCTGAGGTATTTTGTTAGAGAAGCTGCGGTCACCTTAGCCACATGGCTGAATTACTGATTCTTAAATTGAGATCCAGTAATTCTGCTCTTTTAATCAAGATATTGAAACATCTCTTTTGGTGAGAGTAAAATTGACAGACCAAAAATACTTAAGGAATTATCTTGAAGTCAGGCATGAATAAGCTGAAAAACAATTCCCTGTCCAATTTGTAAGTAGGAAGCATGATTTGCTTTTGTGCTGTGTATCAACTGGCAGTCATTGCAAGGAAGAATATGATTTCCTTTTGCTAAAATTTCCCTATGCTATTGTCCAATACCACAGTTCCTGCACCACTTATAAGAGTCATTTTACCAAGTGATAAGGTTTGCAGAAGAAAGATTTTGAAAAATATCTAAAGCACAACATGTTATAAGACTTAATTAGTGGGTATCCTTTGCAGGTTTGAAATTATGTATGTATCCTAGAAAAACCATGCTTTAATCTCAATCCCATTTTGTAAAGGCAGCCATTTCTTCTAATCCGTATTCAATACTGTTTGTTTGAAACTGTAATCAGATAATCTCTCTGGAGATGTGATTTAATCAAGAGTGGTTGTTAAGCTGGATTAGGTGACAACATGTTTCTACCCATTCAGGTGGGTCTTGATTAGTTTCTGAGGTCCTATAAAATAGGAAATGTTTTGGAGAATGAGAGTGATTCAGAGAGAGCAGAGCAGAATGACATAGCCATGAGAAGCAGAGTCCACCACCCAGTGACCTTTGGAGATGAAGAAGGAAAATGCCTCCCAGGGAGCTTCATGAAAGAGGAAGCCAGAAGAAGGAGCTAGTAGGTGATGCCATGTTTGCCATGTGTAGTTCCACTTGAGAGAGTAACCCTGAACTTCATCGGCCTTCTTGAACCAAGATATCTTTCCCTGGATGCCTTAGATTTGACATTCCTATAGACTTGTCTTAATTAGGATATTTTCTCAGCCATAGAAACTATAAACTAGCAACTTATTAAATTCTCCTTTTAAAAAACCATTCTGTTTCTGGTATATTGCAATCCAGCAGCTAGTAAACTAGAACATATTCCTTGTAAAAATTCAGGAGATTCCAGATATCTGCCTTCATTTATACACTCCCTCTCTAAGCTGTATCTGTGAAAATATGAGCTAAATTGCTAGTTCCTATGAGAGATCAACATATGATATTTGTGTGCAGATAAGAATACTGTGCCCAGGATGTTAAGTGATAGAGTTCTTAGGATTCTAGACATCTGCCCTTTTTTGTATTTGTCATCCAAATAGCCACTTAGTGGTTAAATCAGGCTAATCCTGAAAGCAACTGATTCATTCTAAAGTTCTGGTTCTAATAGGAGGTGCATAGCACTCAAGGGAAAATAAGCACAAACACATAATTGTTTAATTGATTTAGATGAAATTTGAATGAAGTTTATGCAGACATTGGACACAATATAAGAAAAACTAATGCTAGGAACAGAAACACCAGGGGGAGGGTCCTTATGGGTGCCACAGATAAGAGTAAAAAGTGTTTGAGGATTTAAATTAGCAGAGTGGAAAGAAAATGGCAAGAAATTTTGCTTATAAAGGGTTTATAAGTATTATTATCTCCTGCTTCATTCCTCTGGATTTTGTTTCATGGTATGTTAATGAAAGGTGTCTACTTACATTATTATCTGTCTCATATAAATGGTTTGCATGGAAACAGTCTTCTACTTCTTGAAGAAGGTTAAGTTCTGGACTTTTCTAATTAATGATCAAATTGAGGCCTCCAGTAAGGAAATCATTCATCATTTCAAGGAAGACTACATCTTTTAATTAAAATAACAACTCCTTGATGTTTTACTCATGTACTAATTATCAGAACTTAATAATGCCCTGTTCAATGGAGTCTGAGGCTGTGCTTCTCTCAGGTATTTTATAGAAGGGCAAGTTTCTTGCCAGTTCCTTCTTTTGGGTCTTAGCTAAACAGCTATTTCTTAAATTTAGTGTCATTTAACATTTGAAGAGGTTAAAAATTGATTTCAAAACCATTAAGTTATGATTCCTTCCTGTTTAAAGTTCCTTCCTCAATTTATTTTTACTTTATATTTTACGTATAAGTAAGTAAGAAAAAATGAAACAGCATCTACAACAGTTCATTCGGAAGTACCTTTAGCTATATTTTGTTATTTCCATATTATTTCAGGCAGGAGTGTTCCTAAATATTGTGCCACAATATGAATCAGCATAATATAGCTTGCAGCAAAATATATTTTAAAAAATTTATTTATTTATTATTTTAAAAATTAACAACAAACAAAAACATTAACATATGATCATTCCATTCTACATAATCAGTAGTCCTCATATCATCACATAGTTGCATATTCATCAGTTCTTAGAACATTTGCATCAATTCAGAAAAAGAAATAAAAAGACAACAGAGAAAGAAACAAAATGAAAACAGAAAAAAAGATTATACATACCATACCCCTTACCCTTCCCTTTCATTGATCACTAGCATCTCAAACTAAATTTATTTTAACATTTTCCCCCTATTATTTATTTTTATTCCATATGTTCTACTCATCTGCTGACAAGGTAGATAAAAGGAGCATCAGACACAAGGTTTTCACCATCACACAGTCACATTGTGAAAGCTATATCACTATTCAATCATCATCAAGAAACATGGCAACTGGAGCACAGCTCTACATTTTCAGACAATTCCCTCCAGTCTCTCCATTACATCTTGAATAACAAGGTGATACCTACTTAATGCATAAGAATAACCTCTAGGATAACATCTTGACTCTTTTTGAAATCTCTCAGCCATTGACACTTTGTCTCATTTCACTCTTCTCCCTTTTGTTTGAAAGGTTTTCTTAATCCCTTGATGCTGAGTCTCAGCACATTCTAGGGTTTTTCTCAATCCCTTGATGCTGAGTCTCAGCTCATTCCAGGATTTCTGTTGCACATTGTCAGGAAGGTCCACACCCCTGGGTGTCATGTCCCATGTAGACAGGGGGAGGGTGGTGAGTCTGCTTGTTGTGTTGGTTGAGGAGAGAGGCCACACCTGAGCAACAAAAGAGGTTCTCTTGGGGGGTGACTCTTAGGCCTAAATTTTAAGTAGACTTGACCTATCCTTTGTGGGGTTAAGTTCCATATGAACAAACCCCAAGACTGGGGGCTCAGCCTATAGATTTGGTTGTCCACACTGCTTGTGAGAATATCAAGAATTCAACTTGGAGAAGTTGTATTTCTCCCTGTTCTTACCATTACCTGAAGGGGGGTTTGCAAATACTTTTCCATTAACTGATCGAATCACTCTGGGATTCATTGGGCATCACTCTGGACAAACCAACAAAATCTCATGTCCTACTCAAGATTCCAAGTACTTATGGTATTCAATCAAGCTATCTACATAATTTATTATAGGAAATGCACTAGCCACAATATAAATTTTGTACTAAATAAACATTTTTTGCTTTAGTCTCACACATAAGATGACATTTAAAGATATTAATTGTCATCTATTTTCAGCACCCTGCATTAATGACATCCCTTTGTTCTTCCTGATTCACATTGTTAAAATTTGTACATTTAGTCACTATTATTATACACTCTAGGCATTCCTAGATTATACTATCTCAATCTTTGTTGTCTATCTTTCTTTCTGGTTTCATTTATGCCTCCAGCCCTCCTCTCTCTATCATTCTCACATACCACTTCATTCAGTGTTTTAACATAATTGTATTACAGTTAGGCAGCATTGTGCTGTCCATTTCTGAGTTTTTACATTCAGTCCTGTTGCACAATCTGTATCTCTTCAGCTCCAATTACTCAATATCTTACCCTATTTCTAACTCCTGATGGTCTCTGTTACCAACAAAATATTCCAAGTTTATTCACTAATGTCAGTTCATATCAGTGAGACTATACAGTATTTGTCCTTTTGTTTTTGGCTAGTCTCACTCAGCATAATGTTCTCAAGGTCCTTCCATGTTGTTACATACTTCATAACTTTATTCTGTCTTACAGCTGCATAATATTCCATTGTATGTATACACCACAGTTTGTTTAGCCACTTGTCTGTTTGCCATCTCTTTGCAATTGTAAATAATACTGCTATAAACATTGGTGTGCAAATGTCCATTTGTGTCTTTGCTCTTATGCCCTTTGAGTAGATACCTAGCAATGGTATTGCTGGGTCACATGGCAATTTTATGTTCAGCTTTTTGAGGAACCACCAAACTGCCTTCCATGGCAGTTGCACCATTTGACATTCCCACCAACAGTGAATAAATGTGCTTCTTTCTCCACATCTTCTCCAGCACTTGTCATTTTCTGTTTTGTTGATAATTGTTATTCTGGTGGGTGTGAGATGATATCTCATTGTGATTTTGATTAGCTTGCAGCAATATATTAATCTCTTTTCTGCAAACCCTCAATGACAGCCTTAACCAACAACATATGACTTCTGTTAACAAATTAAACAAGGTAATTTAAACTTTAATTCACATTCTCTTCAAAGACATCTATCTGATTTCAAAGCCATTCTCATAATTTTGGTTTTTGTTCTTGTTGTTACAGCATCACCTCACTTCCAGCCACTAAAAACATTACTAAATGTAAATTGTTGCCCGTGATATTTTTCAAAAACAGAAATTTTGAACCACAAACCTGAAATATCTCTTTCCAGTAGATCAGGAATATCTCATGTTTTCTTAGGATTTGGAATTCAGAAGCAGCTTAGCTTGGTGACTCTTTCTCATGATTTATCATGAGGTTTCAGTCATGCTGTCAGGTATTACTGCAATTTCATCTGAAGCCACAAAGGGGGCACAGTCTGGGATCTGCTTCTGACCTCATTTAAATTATTTTTTTGTCAGGCCCCAATGAGCATAAGACTGCCTTACAGCAGAGTTGATGAATTATTTCAGTAAGGGAATGAGAGAGGATGCCTAATGGAGTAACCAAGAAGTAACCTAGTTTCTTTCTATTACCTAATATCAGAAGTTACATCCCATCATTTTGTCACAAGCAACTCAAGCAAGGGAAAAAATGACTAAAGTAAGTATTGCCTTCATAGTAATATAAATAGATTACATTTTATGAATTAAATTCCCCAATCCAAAGATGCAGAGTGGAAAAAATGTATAAAAAGCATGATCCACAATAGGTGGTTTGCAAGAGACTCACCTTACACACATGAATAAGTTGAAAGTGAAAGTTTAGAAAATGATATTTCATGCAAGTAGTAACTGAAAAAGAGCTATGGTAGCTATACTAAAATTGTACAATATCATCTTTAAGTCAAAAGTTGTTATGAGACAAAAAAGGGCACTACATGTTAATATAAGGGACAATCCACCAAAAATAAAATCCCATCATAAATAAATATGCACCTAATGCAGTGCCCAAAAATACATATATCAAACACTAGCAAAAGTTAATGGAGAAATAGACACTTCTACAATAATAGTAGGAGATTTAAATATACCACTCACATAAATAGAATATTCAGACAAAAGATCAATAAGAAAACCAAAAATTTGAATAATATGCTGTTATTAACTAGACTTAACAGATATATGAAGATCATTGTACTTCAAAAAAAGCAGGTCACACATTCTTCTCAAGTGTACAATGGATCATACTACCAGATAGACTACATGTTGTATCACAAAATAAGCCTCAATTAATTAAAAAAGATTGAAATTATTCAAAGCATTTTCTTTGATCATAAGAAATGATGTTGCAAATCAGTCAAAGACAGAGAATAGGAAAATATGCAAATTTATAGAAGTTAAATAAAACTCTCTTCAACAATTAATGGGTCAAAGAAGAATTGCAAGGGATGTGAATAAATGCTTTGAGAAGACTGATGAAAATGAGAAAACAACATATTTAAAGTTATGGGATACAAGAAAAAGAGGTGATGGGATGTAGTGAGAGCACTGTTGCATGGAAAATTTCTAGGCCTAAATGCTTACAATAAAAATGAAAAAAGAGTTAAAAGTAGAGGCTTAACTGCACACCTGGATGAACTACAAAAACAACAGGAAACTATTCACAAAATAAGCAACAAGAAAGAACTGACAAAGATTGAAGCAGAATAAATTAATTTGAGGGTAAAACACAATGGAAAAGATTTTTTTTAATTGGTTCTTTGGAAAGATTAGGAAATTTGAGGAACCCTTTGTTAGACTGACAAATTAAAAATGAGAAGTAACACAAATCATTAAAATCAGAAATGAAAGGGGGGCATCATAACTGTCCCTACAGAAATAAAACAATTATAACAGGACACTCTCAATAACTGAATACCAGCAAAGTAGACAACAAAGGCGAAATGTAAAAACTCATAGAAACACACGAACAACCTACATTGACTCACCAAGAAATAGAACATCTCAACAGAACAACTACAGGCAACGAGATAGAATCAGTCATAAAATTCTAACAAATATATGCCCCGGGCCAGAAGGCTTCACAGGTAAACTTTACAAATCATTCCCAGGAGAATTAGTACCAATCCTGCTCAAATTCTTCCAAAAAATTTGAAGAGGATGGAACACTACTGACATCATTTTATGAGGCTAAAATCACTCCAGTAGCAAAACCAGACAAAGATACTTCAAGAAAAAAAAATTAAAGACCAATTTCTCTAATGAATGTAGATGCAAGAATTTTGAGCAAAATACTTGCAAAATAATCCAACAGCACATTAATAGAATTTTACACCATGATAAAGTGGGTTTTAACCCTAGTCTGCAAGGGTGGTTCATCAGAAGAAATCTCATTGTGAAGAACCATCATGTCTTCATTAAAAAAACACTTAGAAATATAAGAACAGAAGGAAAATTCATGAATACATAAAGGGTACATATGAAAAACCTAGGCTTAACATCATACTTAGTGGTGAAAGACTAAAAGCCTTCCTTCTAAGATATTAAAAAAAAGATGTCCTCTATCATGACTGTTGTTCAATTTTGTGCTAGAAGTTCCATCCAGAGCAGTTAATAAAACTTATCCACACTGGGAAGGAAGAAACATAACTTCCTTATTTTCAGATAGCAAATAGTTCTGAAAAATCTACCAAAAATTCTTGTAGAGGAAATAAACAAATTCAGTAGAGTGACAAGTTAAAAGATCAACACACAAAAAATCATTAGTGTTTCTCTAAATTAGCAATGAGCAATTTGAAGAGGAAATCAAGAAAAGAAAATTCCTTTAAAAATGACTAAAGAAGTCAAACATCTAGAAATAAATTTAACCAAAGACATAAAGAACTTATTCATGGAAAACTACAAAACATTGCTAAAAGTAATCAAAGAAGATCTATGTAAGTGGAAATAACATTCTATGTTCATGGATTGAAAGACTTAAATATTGTTAAAATGTGAATTCTACCAAAAATAATTTATAGGTTCAATGCAAACCCAACAAAAATTCAAACAGTGTATTTTGCCAAAACATAAAAGCCAATTATCAAAATCATTTGAAGGAGTAAGTGTCCTGAATATTCAAACAATCTTACAAAAGAAGTTGGAAAACTTACATTTCCTGACTTTAAACCCTATTACTTATCTACTGTGGTCAAAACAGCATGGTCCTGGAACAAAGCTATTCATATAGACCAAAGAAATTGAATATACCCTCACATCTAAGGACAATCAGTTTTTCACAAGGCTGCCCAGTCCACTCACTTGAGAAAGTAAAATACTCCCTTCAAAATCGTGCTTGGAGAACTGGAAATTCTTATGCAAAGGAATGAAGGATGAAACTTATCTCATACCACACACATAAAGTAACTCAGAATTTATTGAAGACTGAAATATAAGAACCAGGACTATAAAAGTCCTAGAGGAAAATATAGGGAAGCATCAGAAGGCAATATAGGGATCTTACAGAAGGCAATTGCTTTTAGACTTTTTTCCCAAAGCACAAGCAATGAAAGAAAAATAGGCAAATGGGACCCCATCAAAATTTAAAACTCTGTGCATCTAAGAACGTTACTAGGAAAATGAAGAAACAACCTACTCAATGGAGACAATATTTGGAAACCACGTATTTGATGAGGGTTTAATATCCAGAATATATGAAGGAATCCTACAGCTGAACAATAAAAAGACAAAGAACACAATTTAAAAAGGGGCAAAACATTTGAATAGACATTTTTCAAAAAACATCTCACTAGAATACAAATTAAAAAATAAAATATAGGACCGTATGGCGCATCATGCAAATGATTAAAAAAACACATTAAAGGATGCACAAAAATACTAGCTGTTAGAGAAATGCAAACCAGAACCACGATGAGATGCCGTTTCACCCTCCACCCCCTAGAATGGCTACATTAAAAAAACTTGAAATTTACAATTGTTGTAGAGAATCTGGTGAAAAGCAACTGTCATTCATTGTTAGTGGGAGGCAAAATGACACAGCCGCTCTGAAAGACAGTTTGGCAGTTCCTCACAAAGCTAAGTATAGAATTACCATATGATGCAGCCATCCTGTTACTAGGTATAAACCCAGAAGAACTGAACACAAGGACTCAAACAGATATTTTCAGATGAAGGATCATAGATGCATTATGCGCAATTGTCAAATGACGGAAACAACTCCAGTGTCAATCAAGTGATGAACGGTTAGGCAAAATGTGTGGTATACGTAGAATAGCATACTGTTAGGCAGCAGAAAGGAATGAAGTTCTGGTTCATGTGATAACATGGTTGAAACTTGAAGACATTATATTGTGCGAAATACACCAGACACAAAATACTGTATGATCTCAAAGACATTAAATAGTTACAATAAGCAAATTCATAGAATTAGAATCTAGAGTGTAGTTTACCAGGGACGAGGTTGAGGATAGGGAACTAGGAGTTAATGCTGAATTTGTACAGAATTTCTACTTTGTTTAATTGTAAAGTTTGGGAAGTGGTTGGTGTTGACCATAGCAAAACATTTTGTTTGTAATTCACAGCACAGTATTATATATGTGAATTTATGTAAAGGCGAAATTTTTAGGAAGTAATTGTCACTAGAATAAAAATCAAAAGATAAAATATATGACTGTACAATCAGCAAATCCTATTGTAAATGATGGACTACAATTAATTGCAAAATTATAAACATGTTTTTTTCATGTCCTATGACAAATATAACACATTAAGACAAGGTGTTAATAAAAGGGAGGTACATGAGGAAAACATACAACCTAATGTTAACAATAGGCTATAATTAATAGCACAATTGTAATAGTCTTTCATTAATTTTAATAAAGGAACCACAATAATGCAAAGTATTAATATTTGGGGGGTATATTGGAATACTGTGTTTCATATGACTTTTTGGTAAGTCTACAATTTCTCTAATTAAATTTTAAAAATCAAAGTAAGGGAGATTTATGTATACCATTTCCTTAAAGCAAAAAATAATATGAAAGGAAAAGAATTATAACTAACAAGATAACAGTGAAGAAATATATGCTTAATTAATCTAAATTATGAAAATTAGCAATGAAAGTTAAAGTCAAATATTAATAAAAATAAACAAGGCATAAGTAAGTAAAAAATAGCAATATGATATAACTAAATGTAAACATATCAATATTTATTATTAATATAAACAGTTTGAATAACAATTAGAAAGAAGAGATTCTCTGCTAGATTGAAAAACAAGACTGAACATGTAGCCTCAAAAATATATTTTAAATATAAATATATGAAAATGAAGTAAAGATATGGGATGGTAACACTAAAGTATTCTATCAGGTAAAGTAGATTTCAGGGCAAAATATTATCAGGATTATGAAAATCATTTCAGAGTGATAAGGCTGTCACTCCATTGAGATGACAGAAATAAATCCCAAACTTACATGCTTCAAATAACAGAGGCAAATTACATGATGCAAAACTGGTAAAACTGCCAGAAGAAAAACATGTATGAACAAATGGAATTACAGATTCTGATACTCCAATTTTCTTCTTTGATATATGAAAAACTAGGCAATATTTTGTGATGGTTTCAGTTTTTTGAACTTTGTACAGATTTTCCTCATGGCTTAGTATTTGGTGTATTTAGCAAAAGTCCAATTTGTATTTGTAAAAGAAAAATGTAAAATCAGCACTTTGGGGGCATAAAGTTCTTCAAATGTCAATTAGATCTAGATGAAAAATTCCATTGCTCATTTATTCTATTTATCTTTATTTTTGTCTGTTTTTTCTGTCAGCTGTTGGACCTTGTATTAGTCAGTGTACTCCAGGGAAACAGAAATGACTATAAATATATAATATAATATATAGTGTAATATATAATGCAAATATTAACACATTTATTATAGAAACTGGTTCACCTGACTAACTATGGGGATGGGCAAGTCCAAATTCCATAGGGTAAGTCATGTGCTGGGAACTCTGATGAATATTTTGGACAAATTTTTCAAGAGAATCTGGATGGCTTAAGTAGAGATGGGATTTCTTCTGTCTGAGTGTGTTCTCCTTTTAAGGCCTTTAGCACATTGGATGAGACTTCTCTCATTGTTGAAGGCTATCTCCTTAGTTTATTGTAGATATAATCAACCAAAGATACAATGAACTTAATAGTGATTTAAATCCAGAAAATATCTTCACAGTAATTATCATGCCAATGCCAGTTTGACCAGAAAACTGGGTACCAAAATCTAGCTAAACTGACACACGAATTGAACAGCCACAGGATAATAATTTAAACCATTAAATTATTTTAATGTTTTCCTATTTTTACTTTTAGTTTTCTTAATTTTCCTTTATATATTGTGATTTTATATTATTACGCCCATAGAATTGCTATGGCATTTATTTGAATGCCTTTATAAAGTGTCAAGGTAACAGTGACAATTTTTACTTGAGAATTGGCTTCCAAACTGGATGGTGATACAGAGAGTATCAATGATTTGTGAAGAATTAATTTTAAAGAATGTCTTTTTAAATAGATTACATTGTCATTTTATTAAATAACATTATTACTTACACATCAATTAATGCACAATGCTATGCTGACATGCAAACCTAATGTATAAATGTACAGTTATATATAAAAGAACATAGCATTATTTTTCTGAAAATCCTATGCAAAGAAAAGAAAGTTTTCAAAATGAATAATAATTTACAAAGTCATATAGTTCATCAGTTAACTATCACATGAGTATCTTGTGATAAGAATAGTCTTAGAACTAACAGGTGAGAGTATTGCTTGTAATTAATGAAAATCATTTACTCAATTTACATTCCTAGAATCTGAACTGTAATATTTTATTGAATTTCTCTGCCAGATTTCAAGTGTTATGGGAATAACCCAATATGGTAAACCATTTTGTCATCTGCTGGAGAGTACTGTGCCTAGTTAAAATGTAATTCTTCAAAACATATTCAAAGGATGCATCAGAAGCAATATATGTGGGAATAGAAACAAAACCTACTTTGTCTCTAGAGTGGAGACTTTAACTCCTGCAAACATATAATCTTAATCTTGAGTTTTCTCAACATAAAAGTGATTTTCATTTTATAAATAATAATATTTATATTGAGAAATAATAATTTAAAATGCAAATTGCCACATAAAAAAGATAAGTTATAATGATTTCTCTCACTAAGCACAACTTTCTCAGATTTTTTTTCTTTTCATTCTGCTTCCAGATATCAGGTCAGTTCAATGATATTGGAAACAGGAAAGAAAATTCATTTTGAATGATAATTTAATTCATGCAATGAATATGGGTATAGCTTCAAACCATTATCCTAACTTTTCCTGAAAAAAAGCATTGTCCTCTTAACTCCTTTTACCACTTCCTTTATCTACTTGTTTCTAAGACTATAGATTATTGGACTGAAGAAAGTAGAAAGTAGGGATTATAGGATAGAACAAAGAGATGATCATGTCCTGATTTGTGGGTGAGTTGGAGATTGGTTTCATTAACACAGAAGCAGCTGAACTTACAAAGATGGTCATCACAAGGATGTGAGGGACACAGGTGGAAAAGGCTTTTTTCTGGCTCTCTTATGATTGGAAACTTAAACACAATAGAAAATGTGTGAATATAAGATGTGTTGGTGGAGTTGAAGCATTCACCAATGACCAGCACAACAGAGATAAAAATCAAAATTTCATTGCTTAAGCAAACAGAGCAAGAGCAGGAGAGCTTCAGTAGAGAAGGGACATCACAGAAGAACTGGTAGATCACTCTGGACTGACAGAAGGGCAGCCAGAATTTGTCATCAGTGTAAAATCCAACATAGGTCAGACCATAGAGCACTGTGGCCAGAGCCATGTGGACACAGATCTGAGGTCTCATGACCACAGGGAAGTGAAGGGACTGGCAGATGGCCATATAGTAGTCATGGGCCATGATAGTGAGGAATAGTAGCTCTACTGTAGTGAATAAAAATATAAAAAATAAGGGATACTCACATGGAAAAAGAACGAAATGTTACCCCAACCATATAGCACACAAAGAAAAAAATATATAAGAAATATCTGAGCTGCACATACAACCACAGTGATCACCCTGTTGTGATGAAGGAAAAGGACACATGCCTTGTGAACTGTATAAGAAATACAGCACACCAGAAACAAAGTCTAAGATGTATTCCTAAAGAAGAAATACATGGAGATGTGAAGGTTTCAATTGAAGATGGTTACTGTGACAATGAGAAGGTTCCCCACCAGGGTTTCATTCTGTCGGGCCAGTATTGACACTTTGGTACCAAAGCTTGTCCAAGACATCATAATAAAAGAAAACTACAGACCAATATCCCATATATATAAATGTAAAATCCTTAATAATACGCTACCAAAATAAATGTCATAGCATATCAAAAGGATTACACATCATGACTATACATGATTTATCCCAGGAAAGGGAGGGAGTTTCAGTGAATGAAAATGAATCAGTCTGAAATACCACATTACTAGAATGAAGTAAAAAAATCTCATGATCATTGCGATTGGTTTAGAAAAAGCATTTGAAATAGTAAAATATATTTTCATGATAAAATCACTCATAAAACCAGTTATATAAGGGAACTGCTTCAAATTGATAAAGTTGTATACAGAAAACCCAAAGCTTGTCCCTTAAATCAGAAGCAAGGCAAGGAACAAAACCACTTTTATTCAACACTGTACTAGAAATTCTATCCAGAGATTTTGTGCAAGAAAAAGAAACAAAAGTCAACCTAATTGAAAAATAGGAAACAAAATTATCTTCATTTGCAGATGACATGACCATATATACAGAAAATCTCAAAGAATCCCCAACACCAACCCCCACCAAAAAACCCAAATGACTAGAACTAATAATAAAACTGAGCAAGGTTTCAAGGAAAAATATCAATTCAAAAAATTCAGTCCTATTTCTATTCACCAGCAATTAACTATCTGAAATGTAAATGAAAAAATTCCATTTATAAAAGCATTCAAAAGAACAAAACACTTAGGAATAAACTTACCATGCATGTAAAGATTTATACACTGAATATATAAAAACCTTGATAAAATTAAAATTAAAGAAGGCTTAACTAAATGTAAAGACATCTACCATTCATGGATTGAAAGATGTAATGCTGTGAAAAGTGAATAATATTGTGAAGACAGTATTTGTCCCCTAAGTGTAGTTTCCCCACATGGTATAGGCACAATTCTGCCATCATGCTGCAAAACTTTTCGTTTGTGCAGGCCCAGTGTAAAGTAAAAGGGATATAAGATAAAAACTTTAACAGAATGCATTCTTGCCCTTGGATAGGTCAAATTATGAAAGAAAAAATTCTTTATATAAATTATTATTTAAATATAACATTATTATATAATTGTATCTTTTTAAATATGCACAGAAAATGATTAGAGTTCATATGCATGGGCAGCAGGTCAAAGGCCAGCATTTCTTCTGAACAATCTCTTATACCCATTGGTTCTTCTGTACAGTTACTAGAAACTGTCTCTGCTTTAGCCTTTCTTTTCAATTAGGTTTCTGTCTGAATTTCTTCACACACTATTTTAGCCCTTTTACATAAGGTAGTGAGAAGAAATTCTGAGAGAAATACAGATGTGTGGTTAGATGAAGAACTCCTTTATCCAGCTGCAGAAAGATGAGGCTGTGCCCACAGGGGTCATTAAACAACCTTAGCCCAAAGAATCTATCAACATTAGCTCTGAAATAAAAAGGAAAAGGGAGAAGAAAAAGGTTGCTTAGATAAAAACAGGTCCCAAAAACCACAAGCTGGGAGGAAAATATTGAATCAGTGGCTGTTGAACTTGAGGTTTGATCTGACTTTTTTCTTTCCTTTTTTAATGAAATAGGGGGTTGTTTTGGCAGAGTGGGCTACAGACTGAGAAGATTGTGAATCCCTGAAACTGAGGTGTGGCCACAGAGAGCTCAAGTTTTCTGTGAAAAGAGGTCAGGGTATGAAAAAAAAGTTTATGTCAACAACAACAAAAAGAGTTGGTTTTGGAAACTCAAAGATGTAATGCAAAAGAAGCTAAAGAACAAGAACAGGGAGGAATGGGCAGATGATGGAGGATTCTGGAGTTCAGTGACCTAACATTATATCAGAGAAGGCAAGATACAGTAGGAAAGGAATATTAGAGAAGGGGGTTGGGGTTAGCTAAAAATTTTGAAATACGTAACTATAAATGAGCTAAAGAGAATAACTAGCTCAGGGGTTGTGGCCAGGATGGTGACTTAACAATGTGCACATTTTAGTTCATCCCCCAGAACAACTGCTGAATAACCAGAAACAGTACAGAACAGCTCCTGGATCCATGTCAGTGACTGGACACATAGCATACCCCAGTATGGACCAGCTGGAAAGGCTGCGAGCCTCCCCAGAACCATGAGTTCCCCAAGTCATGGTGGCCAGTGCCCTTGCCCCACAGGCTGCTTCCCAGTGGGGAAAGGAAAGAGACTTTAACAGCAGCAGGGGATAAGTTAAACCATTAATTGTGGCATTAATTAACAAATTCTGACTACTGAAAATAGGCCCCCAGCTCAGGTGAACCTGGTCAAAGTGGAGGTCACTCATTGGGGTAATGGAAAAAGAAAAAAAGAAAAGAAACAGAGGATTTTGTGGGTGTGTTTCTACAAAGGCTTGACTGCCTCTGAATTAAGTGGCAGGACTTCTCAGGCTGCAACTGTCCCAGGCATAGACAGAAACAAGATCCTTTCAGGGCTTGTCTCCAGCCTGTGCCTTCCCCAGGGGAGGGGTGAAGCCCAACTCAGGTGGAATCCCTCCCTCAAGGAATTCAGACCCCAGGGCTTGGCAATTTGAAGCCATTAAAACCAACCTATAACCTCTCCTCTGTCTCCACCATGCCCCCAGAAGAGAGAGTCTTCCAAAGTTAAAGTTGCCACATCATCTTATGCTGGTGGGACCCACAGGCAGACAAGTGCCACATACTGGGCAAGATAAGAAAAACAGAGCCCAGAGACTTCACAGGAAAGTCTTTTAACCTGCTGGGTCTCACCCTCAGGGAAAACTGACACAGGTGACTCCTTCCCCCTGATAGGAGGTCAGTTTAGTCTGGAAAAACCCAGCTGGGGTCTATAATACTTATGGAGACCCTCGTAAGGGTGGGGGGAAAAAGACACCATAAAAGCAGGGCAAGAAACAAGAAAACAAGACTGAAAATTTCTCCTCTGTTAAACAAAACCTAAGCTAGAGGTCCAGAAAAAGCTGAACTGAATGTCAAAGAACAGATAGACAATAAATTTATTCAGCAAGAAAACCCTAGGTAAGAGAAGTGAAAGCAATCTCCAGAATAAACTAATTAAGGTAATTAAATGTCTAGATGCCAGCAAAAAATAAAAAATCACACCAGGAAAATTGAAGATATGGCCCAGTCTAAGGAACAAACCAAAAATTCAAATGAGATACAGGAGCTGAAACAATTAATTCAGAATATACGAACAGACTGGAAAACCTCATCAAAAAACCAAATCAAAGAATTGAGGGAGGATATGAAGAAGGCAAGGAATGAACATAAGGAAGGAATGGAAAGTCTGAAAAAACAA
Source organism: Myrmecophaga tridactyla (assembly GCA_004026745.1). NCBI lineage: Eukaryota > Metazoa > Chordata > Mammalia > Pilosa > Myrmecophagidae > Myrmecophaga > Myrmecophaga tridactyla. Next base: position 45,565 of record PVIY010017301.1, read on the forward strand.
ATCACAGAACTTATGGGAATGAAAGACACAGTAGAAGAGATAATAAAAAACAATGGAAACCTACAATGGTAGATTTTGAGAGGCAGAGGATAGGATTAGTGAACTGGAGGATGGAATATCTAAAATCCAACAAGAAACAGAAACTATAGGGAAAAAATGGAAAAATATGAGCAGGGATTCAGGGAATTGAATGATAAAATGAAGCGCACAAATATAAATGTTGTGGGTGTCCCAGAAGGAGAAGAGAAGGGAAAAGGAGGAGAAAAACTAATGGAGGAAATTATCACTGAAAATTTCCCAACTTTTATGAAAGATTTCAAATTACAGATCCAAGAAGTGCAGCATACCCCAAAGAGAATAGGTCCAAATAGACATACTCCAAGACACTTATTAATCAGAACGTCAGAGGTCAAAGAGAAAGAGAGGATCTTGAAAGCATCAAGAGGAAAGCAATCCATCACATACAAGGGAAACCCAATAAGACTATGCATAGATTTCTCAGCAGAAACCATTGAGGCGAGAAGACACAGGGGTGATATATTTAAATTACTACTATTGTTACTTGGCTGAAGTTGCTGCAGGTGATGACAAGAAAGGGATTGTGGATCAGTCACAACAAGCATACCAAGAGACATTTGAAATCAGCAAAAAGGAAATGCAACCAACGCACCCTATCAGATTGCGTCTAGCCCTTAACATTTCTGTGTTCTATTATGAGATTCTGAACTCCCCAGAGAAAGCCTGCTCTCTTGCAAAGACAGCTTTTGATGAAGCCATTGCTGAACTTGATACATTAAGTGAAGAATCATACAAAGACAGCATGCTAATAATGCAGTTACTGAGAGATAACTTGACATTGTGGACATCGGATACCCAAAGAAGCTGAAGCAGGAGAAGAAGGGGAAAACTAACCAGCCTTCCAAATTTGACTGCCTCATTCTAAAATTTACACAGTAGACCATTTTTCATCTATGCTGTCCCACAAATAGTTTTTTGTTTGTGATTTATGACAGGTTTATGTTACTTCTATTTGAATTTTTGTATTTCCCATGTGGTTTTTATGTTTAATATTAGGGGAGTAGAGCCAGTTAACATTTAGAGAGTTATCTGTTTTCATCTTGAGGTGGCCAATATGGGGATGTGGAATTTTTATACCAGTTATAAATGTTTGGCATAGTAGTTTTGGTACATTGTGGCTTCACAAGGGCCAGTGTTAAAACTGCTTCCATGTCTAAGCAAAGAAAACTGCCTACTACATATTGGTTTGTCCTGGTGGGGGATAAAAGGGATAATTGGTCCCAGTCACATGTGTAGTTATTGTGGGTACTTTAAGTTTGGAGCACTTTCAAGGCTGTGGCAGAAATAAATAACCCATGGATGATACATGTTTAACCATGTGTATCTGTAGAATACACAATCTCAATGTGCACACCTTTGACTACAGCTGCAGAAGTATTCCTTTAGACAAAGTTGTGACCCAATTTACTGGAGAAGGGCAGAAACGGTTCACATTCCATTGTTTGTAAAGTAACCTGCTTTATGTTTTCATTATTTTTGCTACACTCATTTTATTTGTATTTAAATGTTTTAGGCAACCGAAGAACAAATGTGCAAGTAAGACACAGTAAAAATGAGTTGCTTGATATTCATTACTTCATGTTTATCAAGCACAGCAGTAAAACAAAAAAACCATGTATTTAACTTTTTTAGGTTTTTTGCTTGTGATTTTTTTTTTATATTTGCCTAACATGCATGTGCTGTAAAAATAGTTAACAGGGAAATAACTTGATTATGGCTAGGTTTGTTTAATGTCTTATGAAATTTTCATGAACAATCCAAACATAATTGTTAAGAACACGTGTATTAAGTTACTGTAAGCGGAATAAAAGTTTTATGAATGGATTTTCAACTAATTTCTTTACAGCTTTTCTTGTAAATTAGTCTTTTGGTTCTGAAACTTCTCTAAAAGAAATTGTACATTTTTGGAAATTAATTCCTTATTCCCTTTTGGCAGCTAATGGACACTTACCAAGTGTGAATAAGAAGTTTATCATTATGACAAAAATACTACTCATGTAACTACTGTTCCCAACCATGTCCCATTCTCCTTTCTCTCCCTCCTTTCCTACAAACCCCACTCCACACCCTCAAATCAATTTCTCTTGTAGGGGGGTGGGGGGGACTGTCAATTGGATAAAAGTAATGTGTTTCATTTAAATTTTTGGTACATGGCATTTTCTAACTTCAGAAGCCACAATGTTCTTGGCACATCATGATGTTGGGCAGAATTATCTGTAAGTTTTGTGCTTCCACTTTTGGTTTTTAATAATTTCTTGGTACTCTTGTAGCCTGCCTTCAATTTTGATCCTTTATTCCTTCTATTTATCGGATACACAGGATTACCTTCCTTTTTTAGTCTTCTTCTGTCTCGTCACCAACCATTCCTACTTGGTAGCTGTGTACTTGGAAAAAGGCTGCATGATATTTCTGGCTCCACTCAATGTCTAAGATATCACCCTACTTCCTTTGCTTGCATCCCACAAACTATTTCCCTCATCTTATTTAATGCAACAGATCTCTCCTTAGTTGATGATATTGTCTTTATCTCCCTCTAAACCCTACCTATCTTGAATGGTCTGTCATTGTCTGCCTTTAACTCCTTCTTCCTCTATTCTCTAAATAATGATGGGGCTAAGTTGTACCCAAAGTTCACCCTTCAGACTATTTCCTCTGTACCTTGCAGAAAACACCAAACAAAAATACATATTAATAAGAGGTGTATTTTTTTTTCTTTTGGAATGTAAGCTCCTCAAGGGCAGGGACAATTTTTTCTGTATGTTCTATTGTGCCTAGTACATTGTAAATGCTCAATAAATACTGATGATAGGGAAAAATGAGGGAGAAATTAAAACATTTTAAGACAAAAAATCACTGAGAGAATTTGTGACCAAGAGACAAGCTCTGCAAGAAATACTAAAGGGTGAATTAGAGACAGATATGAAAACACAAAAGAAAGAGGTGTGGAGAAGAGTGTAGAAAGAAGGAAAATTAGATATGATACATAAAATCCAAAAGGCAAAATGGTAGAAGAAAGTACTACCCATACAGTAATAACTCTAAATGTTAATGGATTGAAATCCCCAATCTAAAGACATAGACTGGCAGAATGGATAAAAAACAGGACCCATCTATATGCCATCTACAGGAAACACATCTTAGACACAAAGATACATATAGGTTGAAAGTGAAAGGTTGGGAAAAGATATTTCATGCACATAACAACCAGAAATGAGCAGGAGTAGCTATACTAATATCCAAAAATTAAACTTCAAATGTAAAACAGTTAAAAGAGACAAAGAAGGATACTATGTACTAATAAAAGGAACAATTCAGCATGAAGACACAACAATCATAAAGATTTATTCACCAAACAAGAATGTTCCAAATTACATGTGCCCAACACTGAAAACACTGAAAAGAGAAATAGACACATCTACCATAATAGTTGGAGACTTCAATTCACCACTCGCATCAATGGACAGAACATCTAGACAGAGGATCAATAAAGAAACAGAGAATGTGAATATTACAATAAATGAGCTGGATGTAACAGATATTTATAGGACATTAACCCCACAACAGCTGGATACACCTTTTTCTCAAGTGCTCATGGATCATTCTCAAAGATAGACCCTGTGTTGGGTCACAAAGAAAGTCTCAATAAATTTAAAAAGATTGAAATCATACAGAACACTTTCTCAGATCATAAACAAGTGAATTTGGAAATCAATAATAGGCACAGTGCCAGAAAATTCACAAATATGTGGAGGCTCAACAACACACTCTTAAACAACCAGTGGGTCAAGGAAGAAATTACAAGAGAAACCAGTAAATATCTCCAGAAAAATGAAAATGAGAACACAACATATCAAAACTTATGTGATGCAGCAAAGGCAGTGCTAAGAGGGAAATTTATTGCCCTAAATGCCTGTATCAAAAAAGAAGAAAGGGCAAAAATTCGAGAATTAACTGTCCACTTGGAAGATCTGGAGAAAGAACAGCAAACTAACCCCAAAGCAGGCAAAAGGAAAGAAATAACAAAGATTAGAGCAGAAATAAATGAAATTGAGAACATGAAAA
>PVIY010017302.1:0-49744 GCA_004026745.1 Myrmecophaga tridactyla
GTACTCCAATCCAAGGCCAATGCTTCTTTCTGTTCTTCCTGGCTATTTAGACTCTTCCTTTAGACTCAGTCACAATTTTATCCATCTCTGTCCACCTCTTGTGGCCCAGTTCCTCATATAGCCTTATTTCTTATAAGGGTGATGTTTGTAGAACCCTTGAAAGATTGACAGTTCCTAAAGGTTTTTAAATGTTGCTGGTTTATCACTTCTGTGTGTATAGGGAAGAGCATAATAGTCTTAGATTCTGTTGAATTAAAAAATATTTCCAGAAAATGCACTCTCCTACCAAAATGTTAGTTTAAAAATTCCACACTAGGCTTGTTTATAGACATTCACTTGATTAAAGATTGAGTTGATATCCAATATAAATGAACCAACTTATACAAACAATATCAATGACCCCAAATTTTCCTTTATTTTAATAAAAAGATTGTCTGAGGTTGAAGGTTGCAATATAAAAATTTCTTTGGAGTTGTACTTTATTGGGTATATGTTATAGTTTTAAGGTTCACTGTTTCTGACCTTTAAAAGTTACTGGGTAAATAAATAGCTAATTATTTTTGATGGAAGATGCATTGAGGATCAACATTAGCTTTTGACAGAAGATGTTTGACAGCATTTCTTTCCCATTTATTTGTGCTTGTATAATTGAATGTGATGTTCTTTGACATATGTGCTGACATGCTTCTTTGTTTTTGTTTTAATTAGTATTTGTTTACACCATTAATTGCTATGGTAGATTAAGTTACGTACCCCAGAAAAAATCATGTTCTTGATCTTAATCCACATTCCTGTGGGTATGAACCCATTGTAATAGAACATTTTGGAGATGTTGTTTTTGGTTAAGACAACATCTCCAAAATTACTCAACTGAATTAGGGTACATCCTATTACCAGAGGTCATGGCAAGGAGCCAGAAGCTAGAAGTCGATGGAACCTGGAAGAGAAAGGAGGAGACAACACCATGTAATGGGAAAGCCAAGGAACCCAAGGATTGTCAGCCGATCAGCATGCCACAAGTCCCTAGAGAAAGTAATGCTTCTAACATCTAAAACTTTGATGCAATAAATTCCTGTTCTGAAGCCAACCAACTGTGTGGATTTATTTGTCATAGCAGCTGGGAATCTAAGACAATTGCAATGAATTGTTGCTAGCCTTAATTTGTATTTTGATCAGGCTACTTTTTTGTAGATTTATTATGTTTCTATTTCTTATACTCAATAGGAAGTTTGATATTTTGGGGTGGGTTTGTTTTTGTAACTTCCAATGATATTATCAATGCTCTTGGCTCGGAACTGCTATAAATAACATTTTGGAGGATGCTTGTAAGATAGTATTAGCCACCATCTCTTTAAATTCTCAAAAGAAGATCATCTGTTATCTTTTATAGACCGCTCTACTCTATATTATATGAAGCATATGTATGTTCATGACTGAGATACTTTTAAAATCACTTGTGGCTAAATAATTGAATATAATTTTTACCTTAAAATATGCATTTGCCAATATTTTCTGCATTAAATCTACAAGGAAAGTAATGGGAGTGATGTTCCTAATTTTTATTTTTTGTGCTTTTAATTCTACACTCTGGTTTCTTTTTGTCTTTAAGAGGGCAAACCTTTTTCTCGTCATCTTTTGCTTTATCTTGTCACCTGAGGTACTTTTCCTATTTCTTTTCTTTTTCTTGGATGAAAAATTGGATTAGAAGCAAGATCTAGTTTGAAGGGAGGCATAAATTATTTTAATTAAGTTCAACACTGATTGTTTAATATAAAAATATATACCTGGCGGGCAACGGTGGCTCTGTGGCAGAATTCTCTCCTGCCATGCTGGAGACCCAGGTTCAGTTCCTGGTACCTGCCCATGCAAAAAAAAATTAATACAGAAAGGCTTGACTTAGAAAACATATGTAATTATGTTTCATTAGTCATGCTAAATTATTGCTACTTTCTAGAAAAGAAACTCTCTTTAGAGTTATAAATTTTATTTTATTTTTTGTTCTTTTTAGTATAAATCTTGAATAAATCCACCTACTCTCAACCTTCAGTTTTATTAGCATATTTCCAGCCTATAGTATGATAAAATAATGATATAAAATGAAAACATCAAATTTACTTTGAGAATTTAGCATTTGTTTATGCCAAACTTCTACATCCCCACTGATTATTGACTATTGGTTACTTTATGTTAAACTACTTTCATAGTTTAAAAGAAAAAAGATCTTTGGCAATTGTGTGGAATAGAATAGACATAATGTAAAGAACTCTGCAAGCTTAATGACAAAGCTGAAGCTGAGCCTTATAGGTCTACTAAAGATGGAGGAGGGGGGCAGGATGGGACTGGTATATGGGGGTCTGGTGTATGAAAGGTGGGGAGTCAGTCACACAGGGTTTTAAACACAAGAACAATAAGTGGGACGTTTTCCTTCCAGGTACATTCACCAGTTCCACGCATATTTGTGTGCTTATTTTGTGCTAGGTTCCCGGGATATATTGGTGAATAAGAAAAGTGTGGAAGTTGCCCTCAAAAGCTTGTAGTCTACAGGAAGAGTCAGACAAGCAAACAGATAACCACTACTAAGTAATGATAAATTGAGGTGACTGCCATTGAGAGAGGCTAGGGGAGGAGAATATCTCAGCTATTCGCCAGAGAAAAATCTTCTCTGGGGAGGTCACAGTTAAGCTGTCATCTGAAGCATAAGAAGTAGTTAAACTTGCAAAGTCAAGAGAGAGCTGTCCTGGTAGAGGGACAAGAGCAGGGGTTTTACGTGCAGAAAGAGCTAGTGGCTGAAGCATCATGAGTGAGAAGGTCAAATATGAAGTCACAGAGGGTGGCCAGGAGACCAGACTGTGCACATCTAAATACTAAAACAAACAAACAAACAAATGGATGTCTTTTAAAAATAAAAGTAATTAGTTACACAGGTTTTTATTCTGAATCAGAAAACATCTTTATGTCTCAGTAGTTTATGCTCCATAATAAAATATAAGACTGTTTAAATCCCTTCAAAAGTCATGCAAGACATTTAAACGAAAATGAAGCCCTTTCCCCAAATCTACATACACCCTACAAGTGAAATCCAAATGAAATCCACTGACCTGTCAAGGTCTGTTTAAGGATCAATTCTCCAGTAAAAGGTTGCTTTATGGTAAGAGATATCATTGCAAGAAATTTCCTTTATTATTTCCATTTGTCACTTTCTTTAAAAGTCTTTCTTAAGTTAAAAAGAAATGATACGGAAACAGCAGAGATCTAAAGTGAATACATGATGCAGACAAGCATGCTCCTCCCAGATCCATAGGAACAAAACGAGGGACCTTACGAAATGAATTAAAATGCATGTCACCTAGTGGATTCTGGGCAGAGAGCCGTCTTTAAGACCCAGGGATAGTATCTGTCTGGAGAGGAAATGTTGCTTTTTGACAGATGAGAGAAATCCCCTTAGTGCTGGCAGTGGGAAGAGAGAAGTGAAGTCAGTCACCTGGTGGTGAAGGCCAGTAAAACAGCAAAGCTGGAGGAAAATTTTTCTCTCCCTCTCTCTCTTCCCCGCCCTCCCCTCTTCTCGCCTTTGTAGGATCCCCACCTCCTATTCTCTCAACTCTTTTAGCATAACCTTCAAAGCAGAACATTCCCGTCAGACTTTATTATCTTCTTTTCCCCACTGAGAGAATACCTCGTAGCTGCAAGACATTTTTTAAGTCTATGCTGGACTTCGGGGATTTGGTTATCTTCCCAGAGAAATTGATCATTGCTAACGCCTGGGACTCACAGTGTGCTAAATTAGCTACCAGAGTAAGCCTGACGGAGAAAGGCTTTTATCATACACTCTTCGCTTCAGTTTGAACACATTTGCTTGAAATTTGCCGCATGATGCTGTCCAGGGAAGCAGCTTTTTTTCTTGGGATGCAGCAATTCGCTGGTTTCTAAGCTTATTGCAGAAGAAGAAATAATCTTAAACAGAGTGGTTTTTTTTTTCTTCTTTTTTTAACCCCCAACTCGATTCGACTGAGCTGTGTTGCACCGCGGTAAAGCGAACCTGTCACTAAATCTTTGTGGGAAGTAAAACAAAGTGAATTATAATTATTATTTATTTATTTATATTATTTTTAACCGGTGGAGGCGGCGTGATCACGGAGAATGAGACTGAGAGAAGCTGCCAGGGCTTGGAGGAGGATAAAGCTGAGTTTAGGCTGGAAACTAAAAGACTAGACCGGTTTCGGGGACAACTTGCTCGGTTCCTCTCCACTTCCTTTAGTTTCGCTCCATGGACAGATCTACAAACCTGGACATTGAGGAGCTCAAGGTACGTGATCCTCTCCGGGCGTCGTTTTTTTTCCTTTCTCGGCGTTTTGGTCCCTCGCTCACGCTCCTCTTTCTTGTTTTTTTTTTTTTTTTTTCCCTCCCCGTTGCCTCTTCCTCCCGCCGCTAGAATAGTTGGTGGCCCGGTGGGGGACGGCGGTGGGCATTTGGGGGTGCAGCGCGCCCGGGCGCAGGGCCGAGGACGCGGAGGGCGGCTTTCCGGAGCCCGCCTTGCACTCCCGGGCACGGCTCCCCGCCCTGCCTGCTCCTCCTCCTCCTCCTCCTCGTCAGTTACATCAGCACTTTGGGTACAAAACCCGGCGCCGAGAGCCGGTTAACATGGCCCGGGGCGGGGGGGGTTGGGGGGGGAAGAGGCGGCCCCGGCACCGTCCCCGCCCGCCGGTCGCCCGGGGTTTCCCAGCAAAGTTGCGGGAGCTGCGCGGTCACTTTGCCCGCCTCCCTCCGGCTCGGAACCGGCTTCTTCCCCCGCCCGGCGCACGCGGGCAGCCTCCTTCCGCTCGGAGCTTCCAGTTGCAAACGCTTCTGCCGAGGAGGCGCCTTCGTGGCCAGCACCTCAGGAGACCCTCTCCCCTCCCCTCACGACCACTGACACGATTTCACCACAGGTGCACTGCGCGGGGCGCGAACTCGCGGCCTGCCGGGGGTGCGCGGCCGCGGGTGTGAAGGGGGGCTGAGTGAGGTTTCCCCCGGGGGCGCCCGCGCGGCGGACGTGTCTTCTCCCCCGGCACGCTGCTGTGGAGCCGCTCTGGGCCGGGGGAGCGCGGGAGGCGGCGACTGCGGAGGCTCCGGGACCCCTCTTCCGCCGTCGCTACCGCGTGCGGCTCGCGACCGGCGCGGAACCCCCGCCGCCCCCGCCGCGCTCGCGGGTGGCCGCGCGGCGCCTTCTCCTCCCCGCACCCGCTCGGCGCCGGGGGTTGCCGGGTCGGAGCGCCCAGGCTTGAGATTTTTGCCTGTGGGCACCGCTGCTTCCAGTTCCCGTTAAAAAAAAAAAAAAAGAAAAAAAAGAAAAAAAAAATCAACAAGCCACAAAAATAATTCAAATGTCCCGCTCTCTGTAAACGAAAAAGCGGGAAAGGGGGCGATGCTGGGAGCGTCCTCTCTTTTTATTCTCTTCCTTCTCCCTAGGCGTCTTCTACACTCGAACTTCCTTCGGAGGGTTATTGTTATTGTTATTATTATTAATTATTATTATTATTTTACCAGAGACTCAGAAGTAGAGTCTCAAGATGGACCCTTTCTTCGGGTGAGGACCTTTCGGACACCCCCACCCGCTGGGGAAACTCCACTAGGACAGGTTTGCCCTGAAATATCAGGGCCATGGGTTTACCAAACAGGCTGAGCGGGCTGGAGAAAGCCCCTGTCAGGGGCAAAATCCTTTGCAGCCCACCCTGTGCCCGGGTTCTGCTTGGGTGGAACCCCAGTTCTCCTGGCGCTCCCAACTACCTAGGAGGAGAAAGGGTAGAAAAGTGACTCCTTGTGGAACGGGACTTGCTTTGCCAACTGTAGATGGAGGCAGGTGGGGTGGGAGGGAGGATGGTTAGAAAACCGTGCACACTTCTTCTCAGACTTTGGTTTGTTGGAGGGAGCGAAGTAGGGAGAAGGCAGACTTGATGCCCCAGTTAAAGGTGGCGATTAGGAAGTTTCTGTGTGTTGGCCAAGGTCACCATCGATGGACCTGAGCCTGGAGCTGAAGTCTCCTGTTATAGCTGTCCTATCCTGAGGCAGGACCGATTGCCTCTGTGTTTGAAACGGTTTCTTGTTGCCTTTTCCAAGCACCCAGTCTCTTGGGAGAAGGGGTAGGTTTTCTTTGAGATGCACTTGAGAGCTCATGGACTACATTTGTGACGTTTCCACCCCCTCCCCCGTGAGGAGGAGTACACACGGTTTACTTTGCTGTCAGCTATATCTAGGGTGTGCACAAATGGAAGCTTTTGCGAAATGGAAGGGGAAAATGATTCAGTTGATGTGCCATCAATCTCCTACAAACCTATCCCCATCTTTGTATGAACCCTGGCACCACTCACCTCTTAAGTCAACAGAAGACTCCACAAATGGATGATGGAAACTTGTCTAGTTTTAGTAGAGGATCCCGGTTTAATTTCAGAGAACCACTGCACACACAGCCAGAGTGGGCTGGACTTTGTGGATGGGCAGAAAAGGGTAGAGAACTCTGAGGGGTCTGTTGGCAATAATTGGGAAGAAATGAAGGACTCACGCAGGAGTCAAAACTGGCAATAGAGGAAATGTTAGTCAAACCTTATTGAAAAGTGTTTGAGATGCTCCAGTTTGGGTAAGACATTTGTATTGCCAGTTTTGACAACACTTCTGGAATACTGATGATTTGAAATACTTAACATTTTGGAATATTTCTGCTTTTTAGAGATGGATGTACTGCATGTGAAATCACTCTTACCAGCAGAATCCATGTGTTTGGGTTTTCTAGCCAATTCTGGTTCTTTAAAGTTATTCTCTAGTGTTTTCTTTCTGAAACACCTCCCCCCCCCATCCCCAGTGGGGGAAGAAGAGCAAAAAACTCATGCAGCTTATTTTAGGCATTATTTCCATGTCAGGTTTTCTTCCTGTCATCCCACTATGCTTACATTGAGGCACAACGCTGTAAACTTTAGTTTTCGTGAGGCTTTTAAATACATGAAGTGAAAAAAAATCACAAGAATTCAGTAAATTAAAAAATGTGCATAATATTATAAGAATGCTCTTCAACTTTTAGGCGATCAGTATCTTTATCAGGTGATGCTGCTTACTTTAGGTTTTGAGAAAGAGAAGTTGTGGTAATTCTTTGGTCATGTTTGTGGCAAATTATTCTAGCTTTATGAGATTTTAACAAAAATATGTTTTTTTTTTTACAGTGCTAGGTGTGTGAATATTGATTTTTATATGCTCTACAGTAAATAGTGTTGTCTTCTGCAAGGTTTTTAACTAATGATGAACCTCAGTAATTAAATGTTAAGCCATTGCTGTGATTATCATAAAACTAAATGCAATATGCATATTAAAATATATTGGCAGAGAAGTAAATATAGTTATGTGTGTAAAACTTGCTAATGAAGGCAAACATGCTTCACCTCTATTCTGGACACAAATTCCTGCTGAAATAGATCAGTTTTGAAAAGGAACACACTTATCATCCAGAGACTTTTGGTCTGTTCTGTTCCCTTTGATGTCTGTTTCTTTCGCTAATGAATGTGTAAACTTTACTCTGGATTTTGCCCCTGTGTTTGTTTTTTTAAAAAATCCAGTATCAAACAACCCAAAATGTGGGTTGCTGCTTTGGAAGTGTGGGTCTTAATGAATATTGCTATTAAAGAAAGTACCTTCTACCCTGGGATATTCCTGAATTAAAGAGTACTGTGTTCCTTTTTGGAGCTGATATCAAAAATAAGAATTTTAGTTTTTATTTAGGTCTGTATTGCCCTCTTTCAAACAACTGATCTTATGCACTGGAACTGGAACTAATGTTTTAGAGCTGACAGTTGTAAATTTGCTTAGTGTAATGTTTATTTATAAGAGACATTGGGGCAGAATAAATGGTATGACTTAAGAAATGCACATTAGTTTGGTCATTTTACTCAGATTTTGAAATATTCTGTTACTTTGGCAATCAAGAATTTATGCTTTAAAAACAGAAATTATGCTTTGAGATGTTATGAATATATGTGTGGATAATTGTAAGTTGCTTTGAGATCAAAACAGAAAACACATCAAGCTTAATGTACAATGTTTTCAGTGATATCCAATCCCAATTTTTTGGTCAGGGCTGTTCCTTTAATGGGATGACTGGCTAGAAGTTAAAATTGGAATTTTCCCACTATTTACAAAACATAAAAAATATACTTCTGGAATATCTTCTTAATTGTCATTGTGTAAGATATAAAACTTATGAGCTACGTAATTTAATCCTGAAACATAAAAAACTTGAATAAATATAGCAGTATTTGTAAGAGTTAATTAATGTAGTCCAGTCACTGTTGTGTCAATTTTATCTACTTAATTTAAACAACATTTCATCTACCAAGAGTTTTAAATTTGCCCTAGGTAGGTGAGGAAAAGCTTCCCTGAACAAGGCAATTAGGTCATTAAGAAAATTTTGTATGGGTAATAAATGGTAATTCGCCCCCATCCCAAACAAAACAAAACAAAAACAAAACACTATAGGTGTTTAAACAAGTGATTGAATAAAAAATGCTGAGGTCTTCAAGCCTCATAATACATTCGTCTACAGTTTCAGTCAATTGAGAGATTCGATGCTTAGAAGATTTCTAAATAGGTTTATTTATTTATTTTTTTGTTTCATCAACTAGACGTTCAACCCAGGAAAGTCAGGCTTGCTGCAGTGTAGGAGGCTTTATGAAGAGTGTAAGTAGGTGGAATTTTTTTGTTAGTCATTCCATAGTGAAAAATAGTACTCTTTAACAAATGTCATATTTTTAGCACCCTTCTTTATATATTCATTTCTTGGCTTAGAATAAGGAAACATATTTGTGAATACTGAATTATTTGACTTCCTTCCCATCCAGAGGAATTATAACTTCTCTCCATCTTCTCTCCTTCCAGTTTTCTTTTGATGTCAGAGACAAGTCAAAGATGTAATAACAATTACCCTTGATTTAAAAAAAAATATTCCAACAGCCTACTTGTTTAATTGAATTTGAAACAAGCAGCGAGTAACAGTAGTGAAAGATTCTTCCTTTATACAGTTAGGATAGATGAGAGAGCATATATGATCTGAGTGGAAAGAATTAAGGATAGTATCTGTGAGGAAAGTTGAGTGAAAAGCTTTAGAAATCTTCAGTGGTCTGCTGTCATTTACAAAGCATATATTTCGCCCTCTGTGCTACCTATTACAGCTTTGCTGATCTCTACACTTTACCAATTGAGAATACATCAAATTCTGAAGGTCCAGTAAAAAAAAAAAGATTATTTAAAGATTTATGGACTCAAATCATAACTACACAAGATAGCTTAATACTGTAAGATTATAAATCAGCATGTGGCTTTTGGGTCATTCTTTTTATATAATATTTAGTGAGTTGTTTCTCAATGCTGTATTGGAATTTCAGCTAAAATACAATTGGGCATAGTTTATGGCTTTAGATTATTAAGGAACATTACCATCTACTTTTGTTCAAATCAGTGATATTTTTGAGTTTCTGTGTTCAATTCGCTAATTATATAAATAAGTAGATTTTTACATTTTAAAGTTTATAAGTTTAATTGTTGAGAATTGTGCTTGATTTGTTGTAAAATCCCTAGCTTCTAAAACTCTTGGAAACTCAATTTGAGCTACTTCATTTTCTACAAATGTAGGTTTTAATATACTAGCATGAAACTGACTAGAGATGCTACAGCAGCCATGGAATGAACCGATTTAAGGATGCATGTCCCGCCAAGAGAATTATCAGAACCTTGTCTCCTAAATATTACAAATTGCACCAAGTGCCTTTTGAGGTTTTTTGATGTTCTTATACAATAGTTTTGTAAATTATCTTTGGAAAATATTGTAAACCCCCATCAGATTTTTGAACATTTATACTGCATTCTTGATATTGAATAGATTATCTAGAGTGGGCTAGTCAAGTTGATATCAAAATCTTTAAAATCAGCCTTCCGGGCAGAAGGCTGTAAATTCTGTGGCAGTGTTCGTCAGTGAAACAAGGCGTGAAGGTTTAGCCTGAGATGTTAATTGAGCAGCCACCCCATACCCAAATGGAATTTAGAAGCAGTTGAGTCAGGGCACCCAAAAGTCCTAAAGCGCTCACTCCAGATCTAATAGCCTGTATCCTTCAGGGAGGTACATGTGTGCTGTGAGTGATCTGGTTGGAGCTGAATTTAGAGAACGTTGTTCAAACTCTGACTTTGCCAACAACCATTGAGCACAGTTGAGCATGTTCCTTGATCCCTATTTGCCTTAGTTCTCTTGGGTGGTGGTAGTGTTGCAAGGTGAGAATTGATTAGTGGGTTTTGTTGCAATCATTTTTAGCCGCAGTTGAAGAATTTGCTCAAATAAAATTTTGCAAACAGCCCCAATAACTAATAATTATAAAAGGGGAGCAGCTCTGATCTAAGAGGGGTTGGAGGCCCTGCCCAGTCCAGTTCTCCCTTGCTCCCTGCAGCCAGCCCTGTGTTACTACTTAGAACTGCAGTACTGATTTCTAAATGTTTTCTAGGCCTGATAGTCTATATCTCTGAATACCTTTTTTTCAGAGTGACGTTTTTGTTGCCCTGCTCCAAGAGAATTATTTTTGAGTTTGATAAATAAAGTTAGTGTGCTTCTTTTGTTTGACTTATTATTTCCTCATTGGAACATGACTTCAGGTATATCTGCTGAAGTTATGTTCATATTTTATGGATACCAAAATGGAGGTACAGAAAGTCAAGTAAAATGTCCAGGGTCACAAGATTAATAAATAATGAAATAAGAACTCAAATTTATGTCCTCTTATATATAGGTCAAAATTCAAGGTTACTTCCTTACTTATAGCAGAATGTCTGATGGTAGAATTTTCTGTCATGGTAGGGGTTTCTGTATGAATCTCTCTAATATTCTAATTTCAAACAAAAGCAGTTGTATTTAAGCTATAGACATAGTATTTACTTTTTCTGCATTATGAATTTTTTACTGAGATAGTCATTCATTTACTTCGGATCAGATTACTGTTGGTTAATATTTGTGAATAAAAGCTAACCAAAAGTGGTAGAATAAATCGTGAATTTAGGCCACTGGAACAAGTTTCATACTCTTGAAACAATCTTTTAAACTCCGTTAGGTTATATATATTTGTCTAACTCAACTAGTCTTTCTCATTATCCTGCCTCTGAAGTCACTGTAATTAATTTTGATTTTGTTAAGACAGTAAATTAGGACTTAACCTCTAACATGGATTTGACATTTCAACTTGATGGACATATAGTTTCAGTCTTAAAATATAAAAATAAATCTGTATGATTATACTAACATTAAAATTATTATGTACTTAGCTTTTATGCTATACCAGAAATCTGGAAATATGTACCGAATGACTTAATCTGTAATAAAACTAAAGTTTACAATGCAGTCTTTGAAAATTATGAAATTAAAGGAGTGATTGCAACATAAATCTGACTTTGATGTGATTTTTTATTATGATTTTTTACAATTTTTTATTTATTCTCGGAATCATAAATAAAAACGGGCAACTCTCAACATTGCAGGTCCCAACATTTATGGGTTTAACTAGAAGGTATTTAATTTTTTTGATAACACATGTTTTCTGCCTAAGAATCATCATTTTCTTATATCTCTTTGTTTTCATCATCAGAACTCGATGCTACCATTCTTATGGAGACTTTTACTCAAAAATAAAAAAATAAGTTCTAATAATTTCACTAGAATAACTGCTTAAGTGACTTGGAGAAGAGAACATAATAAAACTTTTAAGCTTTGGGTCCTGGGAGGTGTGGACTAAGCTTACAAACATCTTAGTTGAATTATTAATGCCTATAAGCCATGAACATTCTGGGTTACTCCTAAATAGTTAAAAATGCAAACCTTGAATCTATGAGAGCCAAGAGTCTACTATATTCATCTTTGCTGGAGGCATGGAATGCTTCAGTGACTAACCCATACATTATCATTATCTAACTTATTTTCATATTTGTTTTAAGCTCCCATATTTCTTTAGAATTACTGGAAAAATATGTATTATCTACCTAAGATAAAAGAGCCTTTGATTCTTTCTTGGATAAAATAACCAATTCAGCTGTCATGAGCAAGAGTGTTTTTTTTTTCTTTCAGACATGATATAATAAATCAATGCCAGGAATAGGAAATTATTGCTATCAGTGTGATTCCACAAGTCTATATCTACTCAGAGTATTTGAGAGTTTCAAAAATCTAATGCAGAAGGAGAAGGTAATGAATTCAAGGAAAGAAATTGCTGACCCAAAGATTTATTGAATTATATTCTGAGACGTGAGAGAGAAGTTCCTTCCAATCTCAGAGCCAGGAAGTTTGAATTACCATGCCGTGTGTATCCAGTTTTCACGCTGTGGGCATGACTTCCATTGCACATAATAGTTGCATAACTAGTGAACCTGTTAGTCACAAATTGAACCCACTGCCTTCCTAGAGTAAGAGACTGATATTTAGCACTTAACGCTATCAGAACTTATACTTCTTCTTAGATACTGTCTTAAATTACTTATTTTTTTTTATTGTTCACAGATTTGCCTTTTATTCTTTTCATTTCTCAATCTGCATTCCTAATGTCATTTACTTTTGTTGGAATAGCAGCATTATTTTAGGAAAAGTTAAAACAAATAAGCTCATCTTAACCAGCATTTTGTTTAATGCCTTCAAATCCACTTTTAAAATCAATGGTTTGATAAATTGATTGCTCTAGGCAGCAGAGGCAGTTGAACTTTCGATATTTTATTTCTTTTCACTGTTTCTTAAAGTTCATGCTTGATTCATGGTTCAAAGAGTGGATTCATGCAAAGCACTGTGTCATAATGATATAGGTCCTCATTATTACAACAGCTTAAGGGGTACTTGGTTTACATTTCCTGGAAGAAATTATGAGTATTTAGTAGTAATACAATGAGAAAGATACAGCTAGATTGGGTGAAACAGTATGCTTTTGGCATGTGGCAATGCAATTGAGGGTCTTTTATGTGCTTCTGAGTTCAATTACAATACAAACAGGCTTTCATTTTGTAAGTACTAAGATATTGTTTAATATATTTATTTGTTTCATTTTTTCCTAAAATAATGATAATTGAATAAATAATAATAACAACTGTTTTAAAGTGTTTAACTTTGCAACCTGTAACATTTTTTTAAATGTCTGTTTTGTATTTGAATGTATCTGAACGGATTTCAGAAACTTTTGGAGATACTTAATTCAAAACCTACTAAAACTTTTATATTCATGTGATAGTATGCGATCTTAAATTATTAAATAGCTAAAGTGTACTTTATTTTGACCTTCATAGATTTTCATAATTGAAAAAAATAATCTGTGTACATACTGTGTAACTTTCTGCATTCTTTGTCTCTGTGTTCTGATGCTTGGTGAGATGTACTGTTCGCCTTATTTGTAAACTCTGTGCTCATTCCAAGTTGTAAAATTCTACATTAGTGTTTTACTACATGCACTATGCAATGAAAATCCCAGAGACTGAAATTTCATTTTCCATCTGTTTTATTGATAAATAGAATTGGATTATGGATGAAGAAAGATTACAAGAAGAGAATATCAACTGAAACTTGGGGAAGTTAGCAGTAGTGTAAAGTGTAATTGAAAGAGAAAGAACGACTTTATAAACAGAAAAATAAATCAAATAAACATCATATTCCCAACCCAAAGGAACATTGGCTTAGCTATATTCGATCCTCTTTGATTTCAGTAGTCCAATATCTAATTTTTACCTGATATGACCTGTGATTCACTATGTTATTAGTAGATGTATTCCTATAGCTCTTTGCTATATACATTTCTGAACTTTTAGCAAAAAAAAAAATGGGCTTTTAGGCAGTGCAAGGGTTGCTCAAGAGTAAATTTTTTTGGCAGCCTACAGATGCCAAAAAAAAAAAAAAGAAAAAAAAATTGGCTTTATAAAATTTCAGTATGAATGCAATAAAGAAACTCTTACCATTTACTCTTATGCTTTCAAAGTCTTTTAATAGTTCCTTTATGTGTGCTTACTCTTTAAAGTTTCTGCTGCCTGGAATTTTGTTCTTGGGCTTTTTCTAGTTCATTTCTACAAACATACTTCCTAGATGGTCTTATCTATTATTAGGTACCTATTTACTAATGTGTACTGTTATGTAGCTATCTACAGTCTTATTACTGATGCAGATTCTACTTTTACTTGCAAAGTGATGATGCCCAGTTTTGCATACTCACCTGTTATTTGAGCCTCATTCCTCTCTTCCAATTTTTAACATTCTATTGGAAATCTTTATCTGGATGCTTTACAGCCACCTCAATCTAAAAAAATTGAGAGCATTCTTCTTTTCCTTTCAAATTTCCTCCTCTCCAAGTGTTCTCTATTTTGGCTAATGTTTTCACCATTCACTCAAGCATGTAAGCCATTCACTCAAGCCTTTTCAGCATCTTTCTCTTCCAAGTGATTAGTTACCCCATCATACTTTATAATTCTCTGTTTCCCTCCCCTCAATCCTTTTGTTAAAACATTAGATCAGGTCCTCATCTGCTCAAATCTGAATTTTTGTCATTATCCCAGATAATGACATAGACTTATCCCAGGAGGTGTATAGGTATTTTTTTGCTGTGATCCTGGCAATGTTGCAATTATGGCTGGAGGGTTAGCAGTAGGGTTGGAATCACTGGAAAGGACTTTATACATTGCCCTTTGTAGTCCCAAGTAAGCCATCTCAGAGTAAGTTGGTTAAGAGACTGGGGTACCAAGGTTGGGCTGGATGCTGGATGGAGAGATATTTAGAGATTCCTAGAAATGCTTATGGGCTTCCTGAAAAATGGAGGAAAGATGGTCTCTGGAAGCTAGATCTGATGGTAGCCACAGATAAACCATACCTAAAATGCTCAATTGGGGAAAAGGGAACCACAGAGTATTCAGATAATAATGATGAATTTTTATTTTCTGCTGTATTGAGATTATCTTGAGTCCAGAACCATGTTAGATAATTTTGTTAGCTGAGTTCCTTTATTTTTGACAGTTTTATCAGACTTCCAACAGTCAAAAAAGTCATCTGTTTCTGTCTCCCTGAGCTGGTCTAGCTTTGGAGAAAGCTACTTACTGATAGAGAGGCATCCCACATGGAATCTCAATGATGATAGGCCAAGATGTCTGAATTCTGAAATGCAAATCATAGCTACGGAAACTGATTGTTGGTTATCTGTAAATCTCAGCTGGTGACTAAATGTCTTTGTAGTTATTTTAATCTTGTTATCCTTAATCTTTCAGTACAGTTTACAAACTATCATAATTTTGCCTTGATTGTTCTGTGCAGGTTGTACTATGGGCTAATGAAAGTAAGTAGTGTAGACATGCTTACATTGAAGTAGAATGGGGAGTGAGTAAAATCTAATTAAAGATGACTGGTGAGTACAGCAAGGACAAGTGAAGAATCTTATCAGAAACTGATTTGCAAGAAGGAGGGATTCTAGGAGTCAAGATCTGTTCATGGCTCTCCAAATGGAGAGTCTTTCTTATTAAGGAACCAGCCAATTTCCTTGTTCTCTCCGCCTGGGCCTCACTCTCTCTAGTCTATTCTCCAGGCAATGAACATTCCACAACATTTTCAGATTTTCGTTTTGGAATGAAATTGGGATATTTTGTCATTCACCTGCTTAAAAGTCTTTGTTGATTCCCTTTTGCTTATTTTATAATCTATGTTCCTCAACATGGTATAGAACTTGCTCATTTCCAGGCTATCTATGAGCACATCTTACCTTTCAGCAAGCATGCACATGCACACACACACACAAACACACACACATTCTACCACAACTTAAGTGAAAAACTCCCTTCATTTTGGACATGCCATTTCTTTTCACTCCTTTGTAATCTTGCCTACCCACTTGTGTGGAACATGTCTGCGTTTCTCTGTGGAGAGAACTGCTATTTATTGACAATGCCTAGTCCCAAGGAGATATGGTTGTTTTTCCCTTTGTGTGCTAAAATACATTGTACTTTTAGCTCCATTATATACTTTTATCTGAACTTCTTTGTGGCTAAAGAACCTGATCTGTATGGTATCAGTCCTTTGAAATTTGTTGAGACTTCATTTAATGTCGGTAAAAAGTCTGTTAAAAAAACAAAAACAAAAACATTTTCACGAATGTTCTGAGCTTCCATGAAAAAAATATGAATTTTTTCATTTCTTGGTGACAAAATCTCCATAATCTTATTATTTTGTCTGTTTGAGCTATCAGTTATGAAAGACATATGTTAAATTTTCCTGTTAGGATGGTGGATATATTTATTTCTCCTTGTAGGTCTCTCAAATTTTGCTTTATATGATTGAGACCATTTTATCAGATGCATATAAATTTAGAACTGTTAAATTTCCCTGATGGATTGAGGTGTTTATTATGTGTCAACCCTCTTAATCTCAGTAATGTTTTCTATCTTAAAATTTATTTTGTCTATTTTTAATGTAGCTATACAGCTTTAATTAATAGCACTGTACCATTATCCAGCTTTGTTGTGTTAACCTTTTCAGAAACATTTTTCTTTCATCATTTTATTTGTAGCTTCTTTATGTACTTCAGTTTTAGATTTTCTTCTTATAACAGTATATAGCTATATTTTATAAATCTATTTTGTCTTTTCTTGCCTTTTTAGCTTATTTATGTTTACTGTGATTTTTTAATACATTTGGATTTATGTCTACATTTTTAGCTTCATGATTTCTTTCATTTGAGAATCACTCTCCTAGTGACTGGTGGCAAACTATCAGTTTTCTTGGCAGCTTTACAGTATTTTCATTTCACTGCTCATTTTGAAATATATTTTGTGTGGATTACAATGCAGTGAACAAGTATTTTCTCATAATCTACTGAAGGTATTATTTCACTGTCTTCTTGCTTCCATTGTTGCCAATGAGAAATCACCTCCTTATCCAAAAGCCATTTTATTGAGATATGAAAGACATATGTTAAATTTTCCTGTTAGGATGGTGGATATATTTATTTCTCCTTGTAGGTCTCTCAAATTTTGCTTTATATGATTTTCCTTTCACTTTAGTAGAAGAATTTTTCTTTGTCTTTAGTGTTCTGAAGTTTTACTATGTTGTGTCTATGTGCGATTTTTTTTTTTGTTTATCATCCAGCTTGATATTTTATGTGTTTCCTCAGCCTTGGTGAGGGGTTAAAAACTGACTTTTTTATAATAGTCTGTCTAAGATCTACTATATTATCCCTTTTAAGAAACTTTCCCTTGATAACTTCAATTTTATAATTTTAATTATACATATTCTGCACTGATTCTGTATCATTTGAACTGTGTGAAATATAAATATAGTATAAATATATAACTATAAACCATTGACGATTGTGGTTTGTTTCAAACATGCCTAATATTGCCTCCTGAAGCACTGGCACTTAGTAGATATTTATTATATCTTTGTTTATAAATAGTTGGGGGAAGGGATGTGTCTATTTGTAGTCTGCTTTTTTTTTTTGTTACTTGATCCAACAGTGAATAAAAAATACTAATTAAATAATGAAGTAAATGGTACTCAGTACCAGTGACTAATGGTGGACTAGATATTTTTGTTCTTTTGGATAAGTTTATCCCTACCTTATGGTAGATGGCACATGAAGTTATCTTTAGTTCAGGAGGGGAAAATTTCCTTTTGGATTTCTGGCACCAACTTTTAAAGTGATCTACACCAAAACATTTGGGAGACTGTAGTTTATAACTGAAAAATTCTTATTTCAAACTTTCCATATTATAGTTGATTTTGAGTTTTTATTCTCTGTAATGCTTAGCTTAGGGAGAAATTTTCTTTCCAGTTTTTGTATTTTCGATGTCTAGTTCCAGGATTGAGTGGCAGTAATCCCAGTTCAGTTCAACTTCAGATTAGTCACGTACTAGCAGATTCTTAGGAATCACAAGGTGTGTTCTAAGGAAGGATGAAACAAAAAGTTCGTGTGGTATGATTATCTGTCTTCTTACTACATGAAAAAAATTTTCCAAAGTGTCTGAAAATTCCATCATTTGAATCAACCATTTGGATTAAAAGAGTGGTTTACAAACTATGCTCTCATTAAATCCTGATTCTCTGCAAGTAAAACTGAATGTTGGCAATTAAATTGTTATCAAACTTACTTTTTCTTTCCTTAATCATTTGTAATTGCTGTTCCATATCACTGCTTCTATGTGCTATAATTTTATATGACTTCTTTTTCTAATTTAGTTATATGTGTGTGTGTGTTTTGTTTGTTCAATCTATCAATTATGAAAGATATGTGTTAAATTTTCCTGTTAGGATAGTGGATATATTTATTTCTCCTTGTAGGTCTCTCAAATTTTGCTTTATATGATTGAGGCCATTCTATCAGATGCATATAAATTTAGAACTGTTAAATTACATATACATATATAATATAAATATATATTTAAAAAATATATATCTTTGTTAAAGATTAATAGATCAGTGTTTTCGCAGGGGTTGTGGGAGGTATAAAGAGCACCAAGACTTCTAGGAGCTTGAAGAATGTTGGAATATATGTAAAAACTCTTGTAAAATATTTGTTTACCTCACAAGTAAAATGAATTTGCTAAAATAAATTGTTATAAAGATTCGTTCTGATTATGTGATAGACAACTACATATGAAAGTTAATTCCTTAAATTATTTGTGAGCATTCATATTTTAGTGCAAATTAATTTCTCAAGTTTGCTAGCGAAGCAGGTCCCCAGATTGGTGTGCTTTTTCATAAGGTAGATTTTCCATGACAGGAAAGCAAGACGTTCTTCCTAGTATTTTCTATCATATCATCGTTGTCTTCCCTATGACAAAATCTGAATAATTAGAGGAGAAAGTTATATTAGGGTGTTGGCCTAGCATCTCTGGGATTGATTGAAGATGAAATTCTGGCAACCATCTTTTGACTTCTTGGGTCTGGCTTCTTAGTCATAGGTAATTTGGCTATGGTGAACCACTCAACCCAAGCAGGGCCAATTAGTTTCTTTCTCCTTGATAAACACATGAAATAGCATGATTTCAAACTTTTAGCTCCAGTGTTTTCTTTTTATAGCAAATAATTTTTATACATTTTTAAGGCTCCCTTTATTATTCCCTCATAACATGCTTTGATAAAATATATTTGCACATAATTTAAAAATATCATCACCTAGCTATAATACAAAAGAAAAACAAAAGCAAAGCATTTTATAATGAGTTTCTATGTATTTTTAAATATAAATTCTAGGACTCAGTTTACTACAAGAGATAAGTAAATGGTTAGATGCTCATACTATATTGAAAATCACAGTGAAAGCAAGAGTGAGAGCAGTGTGTTGTATAGGACACTTAAATTCCATAAGAACTATTCCTGGTGGTAACGTGATATTGGTTTGAAGTAGTGAATAACCCTTGGTAAGTCCTGAGCAAAATAAAATATGAATTTTCTTTCTCTTCATATGGAAGTTGCATTCTTTGTAAATTCATTAGATGTGCAAAAATCCATTAACTGTTGTAAAAAAAAATAGTGTAAAATGGACTTGGATTTCAAGCATATTTGTGCATGACTCTTCCACACATTGCTGGGTTTTTAGCTTCTCTGTTTTTCCTCTCACTGTATGCTAGTAAGGACCCCCAAATCACTGTGACAGCCCAAAATGCCCCCACAAATTCCTAAAGGCCTTTATCACCTCTCTGGGATTTATTGAATTAACTGATAATTAAAGACAGAGTAGGCCTTTTTCTTAGTGTTGCTAGAATTCTGAACAAAAATTTGAAAATTGAACTTTCAGTCCACCAAGGTGGTGCACAGCTATGAGCACGAATTGCTGAGGGAGAATTAAACAGAACAGAGAAGAGAAAAAGAGTTCCGTGCTTTCTAGAGCATTATATTATATTCCCCTGAAAATAAATCATCCCTCAACCCTCCATTAGTTTATGCTGATTTCTATTATTTGCAATTAAAAGAGTTTGTTCTAATATTGTCCCTCTCCCCAAATCTAAGGGAACTTTGGGATTTTCATATGGATTGCAACTTCTGGGAGCAAACATAATTATTTCGATGTACTGAAGCCTGTATCATTTTCTAAGCGCTTCTTTCCTAGTTGAGTCTAAATCATCCGGAAACTGGATCTTTAGAGCTCAGTTTGCCTCTATAATAGTAAAAAGAATTGTCCTGACTTTTAGAGAAGAGGGCAAGGCAGCCTGTTTGCCAAGATTTAGCAGCTTTGAGGCCTCCATGTGCTCTTTTCAGCCTCAGTTAGTCACTGTTGTAGATAAATCCTATTAAAAGGTGTTTTTCCTACTACATCTATGATTCTTACACTTAATGGAATAATTCCAGATAACCGGAAGTTTGGAGCAGAAGTTTATTCATATAAACATCAGTTTCCCAAAGAGAGTTACAAAACTGACTTTTAAAATAACTACTTCCACATATGTTAGTTATTCCAGAAACCTTTGATTTTAGTGTATTGTTTAGACTATATTGAGAAGAAATGCTTTTTCCCTATTATTTTCATTACCAAGTATGTTTGTAGGGAGTGATGTTTTCTGTTTGTTCTTGAAAGTATTTTAAGATTTGTATCTGTCAGTAATAAGCTTGTATTGCAATACAATATTTCAGAGACATTATTAAATAATCTGCAATACAATATTTCAGAGACATTATTAAAATAATATTTCAGAGACATTATTAAAACCATTTGTAGGTCATTTCTACGAGTCATGTTTATCAAATGAATAATACAGTTTCTATATTTCTTTTCACAACCATCATCAAATTAATTTTTACATTAAAAAACATTTTGTTGTATCCCCTCAGGGAAATAAGTCATTTTTGAACCAAAGTTTAAACTTATTCTTACTGTTTTTTTCTGTCTCTTAATTCATTATGAGACACAAGTGATTATGTGATTATACGGCTCAGCACAGATCTCACCTTATTTAAACCTTCTGTTTCATTCAGTATTTCTTTACATGGGGCAGATGATATTCAACATTCAGGTAAATATATCATTTGCTCTGGCTCCTGAGATCACTTGGCTATTACATAATAAAATTAATGGGATATGGAGTAATGTCACTGCATCCTGATAACATTCCCATCACAGTCTGACAGATCCAAAAGAGAAAAAATATGTCTTTCCCAGATGACCATCCTATTGAATTTGGTATTTCTGGTTTATGACCAGTGAGTAACAGGAAATAAATGATGATATAGAAAACTAGAAGCTGCATTTGAAGCTTTGCACCTGATGCTTCAGAGTTTATGGATTATATTGACTCAGCAGTATATTTTAACTCAGCACTGCCAAATCAAGATTGTTAGTTTGTATTTTGTACCAAGCCACACACTTGCATATGCATGAAAAATATATCAAAACAAAACTGTTTTGATAAACACAAGAGCAAGTTAAAGAAAACAATAACATAATAGTAACCCGCACATATAATCCCTGAGAGATTTACATTCATGTACTGTTAAATTCTGAAAGGAAACATATTTAAATAATGATTTATAAATAAACATACCATGATTATAGCCACTTAGGCAAGCATCTTACATAAAAGTGCTCCATATATATTTGTTGACTAGAGTTTAATTTGAACAGAAAAGATCTTTATTTCTTCATTGCGGAGAACGACTTGGGGTAAAATGAATTGCATCCTGCTCATTGAAGAACTTTAATGTCATTTAACATTTATTGAGAAATACTTAGCACATGGTCTCTTTGCCCAGCTTTGGGGCTCCCTAGACATGATTCATTTCCAGCTCCACTTGTGAACTCTGTAACCTTGGGCAAGATACTTAGTTTTCCTAAATGTCCGTTCTCTCAAATAGTAAAATGGGATTAATAATTGTCCCTGCCACATACAGTTGTAAGAATATAATGAGATAGTTATGTGGGTACTGTCATCAGTGCTTGACAGGGAGCTCTCCATCCATGTATCAGTTATTATTCCTGTATTGTGGTTATTTTTATATAGGTGGCAAGAATGAGCGAAACATGATTGGAATGTAAAAAACAAACAAAAAAGCATATCCACCTACGGAGGGGGTTCTCCCTAGGAAGAGACACTGATGAAATGAAGTTGCTGCGTAGGACAGGGTTGACAGATGGCCACTTTAAAATCTCTCCTGGAAAGTAAACTTAAGTATTGGTCTTTGCAGGGCTCTATGGTAGGCTAAATGTAAGTACTTGAGTTTAATAATATCAAAAGTACTCTAAAGGTTCTTAATTGCCTAAAGGCAGCTTTTAATTTTAAACACAGAGAAAAGTCAATCAGCCTACACCTAAAAATATGCATTGGAATGTGTTTTGCATACATTAAAATCTAATTTCACATCTCACCAAGTTTAACTACTTTTTTGCTCAACTAGTTTCAGATTTTGTTATTTTATTTATTTACAATAGAACACATAGGTTGTTTAAACTTATGTAGATCTGCATTTGTATGCCTCATTTCAGAGAAGTGGATTCCTTTGAGATTTTAAACTATAAAGGCTTTCATTAGAAACTTAAGAAAAGTTAGATGCTAAAAATAAGTTTTCTCTCAATCCTTTGGGGAAAACAAGACTTAATAGAATAGAAAAGCAACATTTTATTGAAATATATTCATATTATATAACAGCCTATTTTACATAGACTTTATTTCATGTATGTTTACCAAAGTAGAACTAAAATGACACTGTGTAGTTGCTCTAGTTGCAGACTATTTTAGTGCGCATATTCCTTGTTTCATAAGCCTCATTGCTGTGAATTCTTTTTGCTTGAAAAAAGGAAGATTTCTTCTTTTAATTGTACATGTAGACAACTAGTCTATCTGGTCATGCTGATATTTCATTGTTCCAAGTGGAAATATGAATGCCTACAAATCAAGAAAATAAGGAGAAGGTATTGCTGGTGATGCTTCTCTCCACAGTTTTCAGGGTGGGGTTGGGATAATGGAGTTTACTTATAGCCCCCTGTCTGGCTTATTGTAACTCAGCATCACTCAGAGTTCAGCCTCCTGGTTAGGGGATTCAAGCTGAAACTACCATTGACGTTTCCCCTAAATTAGTTCAGTTGGTTCAGTTCTTAACCCTGCCTTCCAGGGGGAAGTAAGCTCTTATAATGGTCTGCTGTTTTTATTTTATTTTTTTTCCATCCTATCTAGTTTGTTAAAAAAATCTAAGAGCATAAGCAAGACATGATGCCTAAAGGCTAGTGGTATAGAAAGAATCTATCAGTCTTCCCAAAAGATTGCCCTAAGTACAGTGGCAGGATTCGTTGCCCTTTGATCTTCTCTCTTCCCCGGATTCCATGTGGTGGTGGGACCCTGGACAAAAGTCTTTCCACAACTTTATTATGAGCCTGATATGAAAGAAAATAGTTCAGCATAAAATGATATTCTCTAAAGATCTCTCCCATTCTAGCATTATATCTGTCTGTAACTATTTCTCCTACAACTGCCACTACTATAATCGTGTTATATACTTTGACCTCTTTGAAACACTTGACATGCAGAAGATACAATTCTAGGAATGTAAAATAACAAGGTGTTTTCTATATTTTCTCCAACAGAGAATAGATAACAGTGGCGAGATCCCTGTAGACCTTTTCTTGACAGTTTTCTGGGAGTTCTATGTGTTTATACAAAATGTGTATAGGACTTTTGGTATGTCCAGCCTCCTTTGGAAAAAAATATTTTTTGTGTAAAATAAAATGGCATGTAAAAATTCTTTTATCAACAATAAAAAACCCTGCAAATGCCTTTGCTTTCAGCCTTATCCACAGTGAATGTAATTCGTGGTTTGGGGAAATTTTAGTAGAAATGCATGTCAGTGTACATAAAGTCATGTGTGACATGCTCTGGACTCTTCTATTGTACTGGCTTCACTTTTTGCCAAAGTTATTTGGGAACACTGAAGATGTACTATTGATGAGGGAAGGTTCAGGCCTTAGACAAGCATGTACTTCCGATATGGAATGTTGGAATGTTTCCTTCATAGAGAATGAAGGAAAAATGGCATTTGCAAGAGCAAAAATTGATATTTCTATCTTTGGAAAGTTTGTACTACCCTATTGATATTCCAGTGTGAACATGTTTCCTCCACAGTATTTTGTTAATGTGGTTCATTGGTTTATTATCAATAGTTGAGCATATGCCTCTTTGATGGTTGACCATTGATGGTTTATTACTTTTCTAGAACTCACTAAAAACTGATCAGAGTTGGTGGGATCAGACTGCTAAAGCCAACGGTTCATTTCAACTTGTTTTGGTGATGAAGATTGGCAATTTGGACCAAGAAAGCTTAAGTATATTGTGCTAAAAGAATAGACCCATGGCAAATTACCTGATAGTCTGACATCTGGTTGGCCCTGATCTTACAGAGCTCACCTTTAGGAGGCTAAATGCAACACCTACAGGGATTGCTAGATAGATCCTTGAATCTGGACTCCCCCGAAGCAAGTAAAATGGTGTGTGTAAAAATTAAGAATTTTGAGTGTGTTATACTCGGCTGATGGAATTTTCCTGAACCTTAATACAAGTTTTTTCTTGGGATAGGAAGTACAGTGAATTTCAGGAAATGTATTTTATAGGTAGTCTACATAGAATTTCTTTTATAAAGTAGAAAGCAGTAAAGAAATGCAAAGTAATTATGTGTTATGTACTATTTTGAAGAGAAAAGATCATTTTAACTGTAACTGATGTATCTATTCTAATGCCAACAAGATGCTCAAATCCACTTCAGTAAACTGAGAAACATATAAACTAAGTTCTTACACTATCTTACATATTCAGCAATCTATATTGTCATTACTTAAAGATGAAAGAGGGAGTTTCAAGAATAAATGTTAAAAGATGCAAACTAGCATGATCATTTAATTAAGAAAGCATGCAGATGAGAGTGTGGGAAGAATATCAGCCCTAACATGTGTTTTATATATTGTTGCTACAATAGCTTTCATCACAATCTCATTATCAGAAATTTCTCTTTTCTTTCTAACTGAAAGGGCAGCAGCTCTTCATTTCTCATTGAAGTTTCTGTTTTTGTTTGCTCTTACCAGTGTTTCTGGAGATCAATTGCCAGACTATATCGTTAAAATTGCTCCTTCAGCAGCCTGGATTGACACTAATCTTGGAAAGGGGAAGGTAAACCAAGTGCTCAAAATTTGTGTCTGAGGTTTCTTAAATATGACCTCTGTAAGGAATATGCTTCCCTTGGGAAGATAAAATATAACGTAATCTACCCGCGACTCAGGGCATCAGCCCAAGATTGCACAGGAAGATGTGCATGTCTGGCATGACAAAATACTCTTACAAAACCCAAGAAGCAATTAGAAACTGAACAGAGGCTTTGGATTTCAAACCTAATTTTGATTAGCTAGGATACTGGATATAATATAAGTGATTATACTTACAGACATGTAAAAGTTGGATGCTTCAAAATTAAAACAGTCATAAACCTCAAAGAGTGTACCTCTCAAAACATTAAATGAAAGAAGCAGCACTGATATCTTAAATTTTCCTTAAAGTAAAACACTATTTAAAGGGATTTAAATAGTACGTGTCTGTCCAAATATATGCTTTAGATATAGTATTATATTTGCATTTTCCTTTATGGTAAAAATAAAATTTTCTGCTTATGTATACTGACAATGTTTAACAATTCCAAAAAGTGAAAAGAAGTAAATAATTTTATGTTACAGATCATATACATTATAGAGGGTGTTTTTTATGTCACTTTTAGTACCTAACATTTCATTATATAAAAATAGACTTTCTTTTAAGATGGCTGGTCAACAGTTACTGTTTTCTTATACCAGAATAAAAATTATGAAAGTCTGAAGTGAATATGTAAAAGCTTCTGTGGTCAATGGAGTTAAACAGGGGCACATTTTAAAATAAAATAGTTGTAGGTTATGCAAATTGAAAGCTATCTATATTCTTAAAGGTTACAGAGTACAGATGAGGAAAAAAAAAGTTCATTGCATGTTAATAAACATGCAAAACTGCAGTGCTTAGAATGGTTCTTCTTTTTTCAAGAGAAATTTTATCCTATGGGAAAAATTAGAAAATATTCTCTTCCATTTGTAAAGAGCATTCCAACAATTACAAATTGCAAATTTATTATTTTTCCAAGATATATAATATTGTTATTTCTTTTAGAACAAAAGTTGATGGGGTTCTTGCCATGTGTCTATTCCTTTGTTTTGCTACAGGAGTACTCTGAAAATTATATATTTCTATATTTTCAGATATAGAAGCATTTCTGTATTCTGTGAAATTTATAGATCTCTGTAGGAACAGGACATATAGGATATATTGAAAAAGTAAGTGGGACTTGAATTTTATATGTGTAGGCAAATACTGTAAGTCCTAGAGAGGCTTTTAATTGATATTTAATATAATTATTATCGATACTGAGCCTAAAATAGAAAATCATCTTTTTCACAAATATGAATAATTTTTCTTTGGCTTTTCAGTGTACAAACGTTAAATATTTTCTGCCATAAATTTATTTAAGTATATTTCCATTGAACTTCTCAAATAAATTTAAAAAATTCTTTTGTTTATATTTTACTTCTATATGATGTATTTTTTTTTTTATGACAAAATCCCTATATGATCCTTAAAAAATACCTTTAGGGATCAGACTCATTCCTTTTTACAATTATGTGATTAAAACCATGAAAACCAATACACATTAAGTTTTCATAAGCTTTATATTAATCTCCAGTTAAAAGGTAATTATTATAAATTCTTATCAGAAAGAATCTACTTTTCACCTTCCCTCTTTATGTTATCTTTCAATGATGGAAAACAGGTATTAAATGCTTTTGGGTATTTAGTTGAACTGTTAATTATACCTAATCCCTTTCATTAGAATTCTAATTTTTACTATGTGAGCACAAATATCAAGGAGCAGATATCTAAAACCACTTAGAAGCTGCTGTGTTTTTCCATTCTAACATGGAATGAACACTGTGTTCTGCAGTATGTTACCCCAAAGAGTGAAGCTAAATACTGCATACACTTTAGGCAGTGATATTTAAGTTATTTTAGTATTTCATAATATTTTCTCCATTCCAGCCATATTGGTTCTTTAGTTCACTGGGGAAATCTGTCTAAATTACTACTTTTATCATCTCAGTAGATTGACCACCTAAGAAATTTATAAATAAATAGTCTAAATAATGAAACAGTTTTGTTCTCTTATCTCCAGTTTCATCAGTTCTTTTTAGAGGAAATCTATGAATCTAAACCCATCGACACCATATAACATATTTTTTCCAGCTTTGGCCAAGGCTCTCAGTCAGTCCAAACAATATGCAGAAATGATGAGAAGGTGGGAAGTCATCCTGAAGAAGAGACCCTTAATGAAATTCCTCCCAAAGTTTAATTGAAAAAAGAAATTGGCCAAACCACCCTAAATTATTCATGACTCTTTGAAGGAGATGCCGTAAGAATCATGAACTAAACTCTTAGGATCTTATTTACGTTGGTCTGATTACAAAATAAAAAAGATTTGGCATCAAAAGGATTTTCCTTTTGTATAGTTCTATAAAATGTATTTATCTTCTTGAAAACAGTATAGCTTAAAAAAGGTTGACATCAGTATAGAGTAACTAAATCATTATAAGAATAACTATAATTAGGAACTTTTTAGCTTAGAAGAATTAAGGAGCCCCTTGAGAACAGGAAAACCTGGAACTAATCTTGAATATGTTATTATTTAGCCATACATAAATTCATTTTTTAAGATCCAATAATAAGCCTAGAAGAAATTTTAAAGATCTTTTTGCATCTCTTCTATGCAGTTTGCTCAGTATTCAAGTTAAACCTTAAATATTCAATCATTACAAACCTTATTTCCAAAGTGAAGACTAGTCAAAGTTACTGTCATTAAAAGATAATTCTTAGCTACCATAAAACTGGAATCTGGATGCCTTTCTATTCCATTATATGAGATCATCAGATTGTTTTATGATAGCTTGGTCCAGCTTGTTAGGAAATGTAAGTAGGTTAATAACTGTGAGTTAATGTTACTCGAATTCCCCAGTGACTTAAATGACATTCTCAAAGTGTTATTGTACACATTTTCAATTATGAATATTTTTTATTGGAATTTGACATGGTGGATAAGAACCTGTAATTATTTAGGTCTTCTAACCTTCTCTTATATAATGTGTCACTTATGATGATAATGGTGTTAAGATATATGATCTTGAGGAAATGTTCACCTCTACACAAGTAGACTTGCACACATAAGGAGTAGCAAGAGGGACCTGTGGAATTTAAGGGTAGTATATTAGTTTCCTTTTCCTTCTTGTGTTGGTTTGAAACTGCTATGTGCCCCAGAAAAGCCATATTCTACTAATTCATTCCTGTGGATACAGACGTGTTGTTGGGTAGGACCTTTGGATTAGGTTGTTTCCATGAAGATGTGACCATCCCTATTCAAGGTGGATCTTAATCCTTTTCTGGAGCCCTCTATGAAAGGGAGCCGAGAAAAGCTAAGAGAAAAAGGAAATGCCCCAGGAGAAGCAAGAAGGATTCACAGGAGCTGAGAGAGCTATTTTGAAATCAACCCAAGAGAGAGAGGCCAGCTGATGTTGCCATGCGCCTTCCTATGTGACAGATGAATCCCAGACACCATTGGCCCTTTTTCAGAGTTCAGGTATCTTTCTCTGGATGCCTTAAATTGGACATTTCACGCCGTTAGAATAGTAAATTGGTAACCTAATTAGTCCCCTTTGTTAAAACCAATCCACTTCTGGCTTATTGCATTCCAGCAATTTTAGCAAACCAAAATACTTGTGTAAAAAATTTCCACAAATTTAGTGGCTTAAAGACAACATAAATTTATCTCTTACAGTTCTTGAGTCCAGGAGTCCAAAATAAGTCTTGTGGGGCTAAAGTAAGGTGTCAGTAGGGCAGGTTCCTACTGGAGACTTTAGGGGAAGATCCATTTCCTTGCCTTTTCTATTTGGAAGCTACCTGCATTCTTTGGCTTGTAAACCCATTCTCACTTCCTAACATCTTTCCCTCTACCTCACGCATGCTTCTGTCATCACATAACCTTCTTCCTCTTCTGTTGTCATATCTCCTTTTGCCTTCCTCTTGTAGAGACACTTGCAATTTCATTCAGGAACCATCAAATAATCTAGGATAATCTTTCCAGCTCAAATTCCTTAACTTTATCTACAGGTCTGTTTTGCCATAGAAGGCAACATTCCTAAATTTCAGGGATTAGGACCAGTGTATTTTTTGGGGGCCATTATTCAACCTACCACACTTGGTTTCACTTCTTACTTTTTAAGAGAGGACATTTTTGAACATGTTTTTGCATTGATAATTAGAGCCAATAGAAAAGGAGAGATTAAAATATAAGAGAATCAGGGAATAATCTAATCACTGAGAGCCAGTCCCTTCATTAGACAGAAGAGTGTGAGATCTAGAAAACAAATATAGAGATTATCATTATAGGAGAGGCTAGGACATTGTTTCCAATGAGAAGGAAGAAAGTGTGGGAGGGGTGCAGGTGAAGTTTTAGTAAATGTACAATCAGGAAACAGGAAATTCCTACCTGAGGGTTTCTCTTTTGGTTGTCACATTGGAGGTGGGCCTCTTTTCTGGGAACAAAAGGCCATTAGTAAGGTAGGAAGTTTGTGGGAGGGTACAAATATGTGAAATAGTTGTATGGAAAATTGTTGAGAAAATTTTGATTTCTGATATACAAAAGGCGTATTGAACAGGAGAGAGTGCCTGATTTATATTGAGATGTATGAATTACAGAGGGGATAATCCCCATGAGTTGTGCAATTTTTTTTATGGAAATGTTAAGAGGTGTTAGAGAAAATTTGGATAGATGGATTAATCCAAGATTTATAAGCAGATGCAATGGAAGCCTGGGGGAGTAAGGAAGGTGAGGATCTTGAAATGATAGATCTTAAATTTTAAACTGAGAAGGGAAAAAATAAAGGTTTAGTGGAAATGACCAAGTGAGAGACAGAGGGATAAGATATTGTTATCAGAGTTTAGGAGATTTAAGTTTATATTGTAAGAGCTAGAAGGGTTCTAGCTGAATGTGGGTTTGGGAGTGGATATCTGCAAGAGATTACTGATAAAGATTACCAGATAGACTAAGAGTACACAGAGTTGAAAGAGTATTTGATTTTTCATTCTTTGCATAACGTTTCAATCATTAAGGAAGATGGAAGGACCTAAGGTCCAGAGGACTCTGAGTAAAGGAGAGTGATTACAAATTTGGCTGTTGGAAAATAATTCCTCAGCAGAGAATCAAGAGTTAAATTGCAGCTAAGGTGTGCTGGCTTGAAAGGATCTATGTACCCTAGAAAAGCCATATTTTAATCCTAATCAATCTTGTGGGAGCAATGGTTTCTTCTAATCCCTATTCAGTACTATAGGTTGGAAACTTGATTAGGTTACCTCCACAGAGATGTGATTCAATCAATTGTGGGTATTAAACTTGATTAGATGGAGACGTGTCTCCACCCATTCATTCTACGTGGGTCTTGATTAGTTTACTGGAATCCTATGAAAAAAGGAGACATTTCAGAGAGAGTGTCTTTTGAGAACAAGGGAAAGAGCTGCAGAACCATGACAGAAGGATGAGAAAACCACAGGGTGTACAAGCCAGCAACCTTTGGAGATGAAAGGAAAATGCCTCCAGGGGAGCTTCATGAAGCAGGAGGCCTGGAGAGAAAGCTAGCAGATGTCACCATGTTCACCATGTGCCCTTCTAGCTGAGAGAGAAATGCTGAGCCATCGGGCTTCTTGAACCAAGTTATCTTTCCCTGGATGCCTTAGATTGGACATTTCTGTAGACTTGTTTTAATGTGGACAATTTCACAGCCTTAGAACTATAAACTAGCAACTTGTTAAATTCCACTTTTAAAAAGCTGTTCCATTTCTGGTATATTGCATTCCGACAGCTAGCAAACCAAAACAAAAGGCACAGAGGCAAAGGGTACATTTTGTGAAAAGATTGTGACCATAGGGAAGTTTGTTGTGGAGTAGTGATGAAGGACAAGGTTTGGGAGAGAGGAATACAATGGGGAGATTGTATAAGAGAATTAATCACAGAAAATTCTTACAGGATAATATTTTGGTAGAGATGAGATCTCAGAGTGACTTCATACCAGCAAATAAGATACTTTTGATTGAAAATAACAGTGCATGCTACCTAACTGTGTCTATAACAATATAAGTATTTATTCCATAAAAATAGACATCCAGAGTTTGTTCAGTTCCAGGATTAATTCAGCAGCTTGATGATGGTAAGATTCACATTCCTTCCATTTTCTGCCCTGAAATCCTTTCCAAGTTAGGCTTTTTTTTTTTTTTTTTTTTTTGCAGATTTATACCTTTAAGATCATAATGGGTAACAAGCACTACATTTTCAAAAGGCCCAGAGGGAAAGTTAGACAAATATCTTTTTTTTTTTAATGTGTAAGTAAAGTTTTCCCAGAAACTCCACAGCTGGCATCTCCTAAAATGCAATTGATCAAAATTGCATCATAAGCCCATCACTAAGCTAATCACTTGAAAGGATTAAAGAGGCCACCATCATTAGCGGGGTACAACAGATATTTACCTCTTGGGACTGGGAAAGGTCCAGCCTCTCCTGAAAGAGGAAGAAAAGTAAAGTTTTCATACAGTCAACGCATAATGTCTTATCCATGGTGGCCATGGATAAGAAAGACTTGAAACATGAGTTTGGGTCATATTTTCTTCTCTGGTTAGCCATGCGGTTTTGGGAAATTTTATTTAGGTTTTATTAAACTCCAGTTCCCTCACTTGTAGAAGTTATGATCAAGCTTCTGCTGAGTACTTAGCTCACAGTAAGTACTAAATATTACTTCCTTTTCCTTTTGGTCTTTGAGATAGATATTTTAAGGCATGCTGGAAGTCACCACCTTTCTTTTACTATTATGCTGACCTTTAATTTTACTGTTCCTGTGTCTGCCCATAAAAATAAATGAAAGATGAGATTATAGGAATAATAAGTGAAGGCTGAGTGTGGGTCTCTTCAATTCCATTGGACTTCATTTTTTTTTTTTCTCAGAGGCCTTCATTTTTAACACCCTTTTCAAATGGTTTCCGAAGTCTTTTAGAAGAGGATTTGATTCTACCTATGTGCTTTATGAAATTGAAAGACCTGTAGTAGCTTTAAAATACTGTACAAGGGTTTGCTTTGCACAATCTAGCTAAATACATAAAATAATCCAACACAAGCTAATCTCAGGATGATGTAATTTTGGTTCTAAAAGAAGCTTTGTAAGTTATTTAGTGTACACCTTTTATTTTCAGATGGAGAAGATGTACTCGAAATCATGAGTGAGTAAGAAGGTTAGAATTTCAAGTGATTTTTTTTTAGTCCTCCAAGTGCGGGGCTCCTTTTCACTCTGCTACACCACTATGAGCTATTGATTTTTATCTAAAAATGCAGTACTTTATTTTAAAAGTTGCATCCTTTTGTAGATAGTAGTAAAAACAACCTCTCTCTCCCTCTGTCAGTGTCTCTTTCTCTCTCTGTATATGTTTGTATGTGTGTCTGTGTGGAGAGAGCTTGAGCAAATTGTTGAACCTGTTACCAATCAATTGATTCATTGAAAACATCAGATACTAATAATGCCTACTTCTAGTATTATTGTTTTCAGTGAGAAAACACTAAGAATGTATCTTCATTCAGATACACTACAGAATAAAATGACTTTTGTAGGTTCCTTCAAGGAATTGAATAAAATTTTTCTGTGTTTTTGGAAAATAAACCTGTGAAAAATATATATTGATTTTCTGACAACTGATTTATAAACTCATTTCTGGAAACTCAATTTTTGAGGTGGAAATTACTAATAATTAAATATAAAACAAACTTCAGAACAGGTTGCAAGCAAATTGTTTAGATGCATTTAGTTAGAAACTGCGTCTTCAACTGGTGATATTGAATTTTTTGCTTTGATATGCCATACCTTATATTGGAAACAATCAAAGACATAATTGGTATGGCTGTCACGAGCCCTTCCACCACCCCCTTTCTTTGAGCTCAGAGATCATTTTCTTTGAGCTCCTTATGCATTCTTCTGGCCTTGAAAGGAATTATTTCTCATTGTATCTTCCACTGTGGTCTTGCTGTTTGATTGCTCTTCTTTAAACAGCAACGTTAAGCAATGTTTTAGTAGAAATGTGAAATGTTTTAATAGAGATTAAGATATTTATATGAAAGGGTCCTAAGACTTCAGAGAAATGTGAAAGCATTTGAAGAAAGTGTAAGACTTTTTCTACTCTATAGTGCTTAAAGATTATAGAATTTTGAGAAATTTCCACTGTAATTGTCAAACTAAAAAATATAAATGTTCTTTTAGAGCAAGTGTGTTTTCTACATCAAACTTACTTTTAAACTTATCCAGAACTTTTTAGGATCTCCTTCACTTTCTGCTTCCCTCTGTATATATAATGCTTTGGTTTCATCTGTTTTAACTCTTTCCTCTAAATCTTACTGTTCTAGCTCATTACAACCCCCTTTCTATTACCACACAAAGGCGGCAGATTCTTTTATCAGATGTGCTCAAATGACCAATTTCTCTAACACTGGGGTTTCACAAAAAGAAAGAATTTATTGCTAGGCATGAAGCAAGAGACCAGATGGGCTATCGGTCCAAAAATCTGTCTTCCCAAATTGCAGTAATTCTGATAGTTTTATAGTATGAAAAGACGGGTAGGTTTTAGGATAATGGGCACAGTGGGCCCCGATGATGCAATTAGAGGTGATCTAATTATTGAGCATGTGCAGATTAATTACATATGCACATAGTCACATATGTAAGAAAATGGTGGCCTTAATATAGGCATGATTTTTAGTATTATCATGAGGTATAGGGGATTTATAGGTTAAAATCTAAGCTACAGCATGTGCCAGGTGGTCCCATTATGGTTAAATCCAGTTTCCTTTATCAAGGTAACTTTGAACTTCGGGTGAATTAGTTCTGGGCTGACCCAAAACCCTTCATTAATAAACGTTAGGGGCTGTCTTTAGTGCTCACAGGACTCTAAAGTCGAAAAATTGGATAAATGGTACAAGTGAAAGTTAATCCCAAGGTTTTTACAATCACAAGGGCACACGATAAAGGCTTTACAATCATTATCAGAGATCAAGGCAGCTGGATTACAATTTAGAGATTTCAGGTATTTCCCTCTGCCTACTCCAATATACCAGAAAGCAAAAAAAGGATATCTATATAATGATCCCATAATCAAAATCTTCACATTTCTTTAATTTTTTTTCACTTCTGAATTCTCTGACTGATGGGGAAATTCTCTGCTTCTTCTTCTTTGCCATCCATTCTTTCCTAAACTCCTTGTGATTGCTGCCATCACCTGCTTTTCTGGGTTTCCTTACCTCCTGGCTGTTAAATACAATGACTTCTTTTCAGTCTTAAATCTCTTTGTCCTGTGGGTGACATTGAGCTGCTGCTCCTCCAAACCCCCTGCCCGGGCCTTAGTCCATCCCCTGATTTCTACAATCCAACTCTCCTAGTCCTTCTGTGGTGTCTTCCGTCATCCGTCTTCTTTTTTCTTCAGTTCCTTGCAACCTTTTTGTCTCTTAAAAACAAATACGTTCTCAGTTTCAAGACTAGCCTTCTAATTTTTCTTGATACTCTCTTTTCGGCACACCTCATGTATTTTCAGGACTTAAACCTTCCTTCTGGAGAATGAGTCCCACTAAATCTCTCATCCTGTCTTCTCTCAAAAGTCCACTTTTCCAACTGCTTGCCTAACATTTCTGCTTGGCAACTCAAACTTAGTATGTCTGGTTTTCTATATATATATAGTAACTCTCTCTTACGGAAAAAAACAAGAGAGATGTCAAAACAGATAGAGACATGGTTGTGCTGTGAAAACTGGTCTTAGTGTCTGCTTTCTCAAGGATGTTGCCAAAGGGGAGGAACGGTCCACAATTTGTGTTTCCTACAACTGCGCCATTGCCAAAGTTGAGCGTGATTTCCCCTTTTGGCTGACAGAGGAAGCCTATCCATTTCACAAACCTTTGAATGGTACCTGTCAGAAAGTCTAGATGCAGACTCAAAGATAATTAACCCGAGCAGCTCCTGTGGGTCCGAAAGGGACACAGGTTTAGCCTTGGCCTTGCACGAACATTTGTTAATTGTGTGTCCTTTGGTGTGTTACACTCTCCAAGCACATTTCTTCACCCATGAAATGAAGGGATGATGATAACTGCTCTACCTTGCTGGATGGATGTAAAGATATAATGTGACTATAGATGATTTAATGTGAAGGAAATTCAAAGTCAGTGGCAGATGTCTGGTGGTTCTGTTCTGGGCTTTTTAAGATGGGTCTGGTTGGGGAACGCTTTGGGGGTGGGGAAGATGGAGAGTTTAATTGTTTAGTAGTGACTAGCTCTGATTTTTATCTAGAGAACTTCCATTTTGAAACTACTGTGATTTGCTCTCTAACCACCATGGCTCTCTCCCACTCATGTGACCGAGACGACATAAGGTGACTTGACTGCACACAGAAAAATAAGACTGGAGATATACATGACAGCCTAGTTTCATAGTTGCTTCTCCCACGTCATACCAGGAGTTCATCCAAAGTGCTCCCTAATCTTCTCCTGGTGGCCTGAGATATCTACTGTCAGACTTCATAGAAATCAGTGCTTATTGTAATCCCAATATGTTCACAGCAGAGCTGCTAGATTTTATTCTGATACCTTGTCAGAGGCATTGGTGATTGCCAGGAGCAACGTGGAAATCTCTACTACTGAAGACATCCTGGTGGGATACTAGTGAGATTCTTACTGAAGTTTTCCAATTTTCAGATCCAGTGGCAAGAGATAAACTATTTAAATGCTGGGAACTTGAACTGAAGTCTGAAGTCACAGATGTAAATTGGCATTTGGGTCTCCAGAGTTGAAATTAAGTTTAAAGATTTGATACAGGAGCCTGTGAAAATCCACCAACTACATACCCAGATTGTTTACCCTGGGCAAAGAGACACAAATTTCTACACAGCTGACCCTTTTGGTTGAGGCATTTTCCCCAATAAACTTTGCAAAATTGACTTGCATCTTTTAAATCCAAGAAAAATGGTAGTGTAGACACAGCAAATATGAATTAAATAGGAAGATGCTGTCATTTCCCTCTATAAATTCTCCTATTTATTTTTGTAATTGACCCTTAGATTTTCATCATGTTTTAACTGGAAAAAGTAAATGCGTTTAAAAAGTACTTGCCCTATTCCACCCCAATAAAAACACAAAATATATTTTCCACAAATTTTTTATTTTACAGTAAATAACCATATGAACCATCATTTATATTTTTCCAGGATTATTTTTCTGATGCTAATAAAGTATATCCTTTATTTATTTGGCAGATAGTTTATGGTAATTACTAAATATATTATTATTAATATGTTAATATTATATATTATGGTAATCACTTTAATATATTGGCAACTATTAGGAAACTGTGGATTTATATGTTTCTGTCTGTAGAAGGGTATCAGCTGGCTTATTTCTTGTTTATAAAGAGCATCTATTAGTTTATTTTCTAATCCTAAATTGAAGCTGTGATTTCCTTCATGCTTTCCCTCCTGGCTGAGAATCATTATTAGTTATGATTCTAGAGTATTGCCAAGTGGCAATGATTTTGAGAACACGTGGATCATTCCAATCTCATAAGTAATGGTATTGCTCAACTTTATTAGACAAATTTAAAAGATTAAGAACTTAAACATTAGACAGAAATACATTCTGTGTTTAATGGAGACTAAATTACTTTAATGGTTGACAGAACTGTATCTCTGATCTAGATTGAAAGGGAATTTCAGTGTTTTGCTCTTTTCTGCTATCACTGACATAGTGCACATTTTAAAAGAAACTAACATTGTGGTTACACATGGCAGTCATTCAAGAAACATTTATTAAATGAATGAAGAAATGAGTGAATGACAGATATCCCAAATTCTCTGAAACTTCCAGCATCTTGGACATCACGTTTGCTCAAAAATTAAGCTTTCTAAAAATTTAGAAGCTTTGATACCTAGTTTGGGCAAAAGAAGATTATAGTGAAGTAGTTTTTAACCAAATCATTGTAGTAACATACTCATGTATTAGAATTTTAAAAAGAAAATTTGTTACTTTGTGTATTAAAATGATGTTAAATATGAACTACATATTGAGTTGCTATTCCAGTAGTTTCCTAAACTGTGATTCCCCTGATACCTGTGCTGGTTTGAAAGTCTTTTCTACCCTAGAAAAGCCACGTCCTTTAATTCTGATTCAATATTGTAGGGCAGAAACCTTTGATTAGGTTGTTTCCATGGAGATTGATCCATTCATAGATGGAGATGTGACTCCACCCATTTAAGGTGAGTCTTGATTAATTTACTAGAGTCCTTTTAAAGGACAAACATTTTGGAAAAACCTCAGATGCAGATGCTGGGGAATAGTTGCTTCAGAGCTAACATAAATGTAGGTGTCTGGAAATGCAGAAGCTCCAGCATACAGTTGATTCAGAGATGCTTGGAGGACAACGGAGAGAGAGCGGATGCCTAGATATGTACATTTGGAGATGGAGAGAGAGCCCAGCAGATGTCACCATGTGCCTTCCCATGAGATGCTAAGCAAACCAGAAGCCTGAGTTGTGTCCCAGAGGAGCTAAGTGAATGGCCACAGATGCTTAGTGAAGAAACTACTGGCATCAGAAGCTGGAAGCAACAGAGCGGAGGACAAGTACCAGTAGATGCCAGCCATGTGCCTTCCCAAATTTTCTTTTCTTGAGTCAAGGCATCTTTCTCTGGATGCCTTAGTTGGATATTTTAAGACCTTAGAACTGTAAAGTTGTAATTTAATAAATGTCCTTTATAAAAGCCAACCCATTTCTGGTAAGTTGCATTCCAGCAGCATTAGCAAACCAAAACAATACCCAAATCTTGTTGGTGGTTGATTTTCTTGACAAGGAAGCATAATGGAAGGTTAAACACAGGAGTTGTAGAGTCACTCTGGGTTTGTGTCTCTGTAACTTAGCTGTATGACATTGAGCTACTTGCATCTCTCATGCTATGCCTAATCGGCAAAAAGACTAGCACACAGCAGTGCTTTGCAAATAGTGGCAGTTAATGCAGTTACTGATGTTATTATTATTATTAAAGGCTATATTATGATAATTTCTTTTAGGGTCTGTATTTAACAACATGTATGGAGGAGTTGCACCTATTTGATAATATTTTTATTGTGTTCATCTTAATTCTACTTTTTCTACAGTATAAAAAAATTATCTTCACAAGATTGTACATACATGAACTAACATAGGCTAATATTCTTTTAAAAATGTTCATTTCATTGCTTGAAATTTTTAGTAACTGTCCATCTAGTTAGTAGTATGTGAGAGTCTAGAAGAAGGATATCCAAAAGCCCTGGTGAAATTTGATGCCTATATTTAATATATAGGAGAATTATGAGAAAATCCTAATTTAGAATTTTCTCTTTGTTGAGATATACGAGTTCAATGAAAGCTACATAATTATTTCCCTTTTAGTACTCTAACATCAAATCATGTTTTGGTGTACAAGGTACAAATAGACTTAAGATGGTAGGAACATGCTAAATTTTACATTTCTAATTAGCTTACTCAGTAATATCACAACATTTATAGTTAAACAACTATATGTGATTATAAAAATATATATATAAAATCTCTCTCCATACTCCCACAACAATATGTCATGAAGTACATTTTTTATCATTTCATATATAATTGTATAAGCATATAATCTCCTATGTTAAATAGCAGATGAAACAACTGAGAATTGACAAATAATCAAATTTAGCTGCAGCATTATATTTGTGTTAAAGGATATTGTAATAATCTGTTCTTATCTTTCGGTTGACTTTTTTTGTTTGAGGCAGAGCCTTCAGAGTCTAATAGTGGGGTGGAGACACTACAAGGTTCTAAGTTGGCAGCTCTTCTCTGATCCTGAATGAAACTCTCTTGCTTCATGTTTGTTTTTCAAGTTTGATCCACTGGTTTTTCATTGATTTGTGAGCTAACTGATATTCCTTCTCTGTTAATAAACCCCTTTTCTGCTTCACTTTCTATTATTTGCCACTGATTTGGAAAGATACTACTGCCTTCTTTACCCTCTTATTTTCATGAAATTCTCCTTTCAATTCATGTTTTAAACCTTTTCATATTTTTCTGACATAATCTGAAATGAAATTTATTTTTATGTGAAGATGTTGAATTTTTTTCTCTCTTTTTCTTCAAAACAGGCCATATTTGTCCTGGATAACATAAAAAAAAAGCGTTGTTGATATGGACACAAACTCAAATTATTAAGTTGAGATTTGCATTTTTACTATATACTCAAAACAGCAAGAGGGCTGTAATAAAACAATACCTCATGAGGTTAAAGTACACTCTAGGTGGTAGATTGAGCCATGTGGTCTGACATTTTGCAGCTCCCATCAAGAGATGTAATCTATTTCAGCATGCTGTGGATCTGAGGTGGCCTTTTCGCTTGCCCTGACCAATGCAATGTGGTAGAAATGATATTGCATCCGTTCTGAGTCTTGTCTTCAAGAGACTTTGC
Source organism: Myrmecophaga tridactyla (assembly GCA_004026745.1). Lineage (NCBI taxonomy): Eukaryota > Metazoa > Chordata > Mammalia > Pilosa > Myrmecophagidae > Myrmecophaga > Myrmecophaga tridactyla. Next base: position 39,625 of record PVIY010017302.1, read on the forward strand.
AGCTGCTCCTTTGCCCTCCTGGAGCACTGCCCTGACAGCACCATGTAAAGAGTCCAGTCTCTCCTCAAGAGTTGAGAGTCTACACAGAAGAAAACCGAAGAGCTCCAGTAGCCGGTCAACATCAATTGCCAGGCAAAGTTAGGTGAGGCCATTCAGCACCCTCTAGCTCATCTGACCTCATATAGATGGAGCCACATGGGTGAATCTGGGCAACAGGAGAGGGACCAGTTGCAGGCACAGAAGTATGAGAAATCATAAATTCAGTTGTGTGTACTCGCTAAATTTGGGGGTGGTTTGTTGTGCAGCAGTAGTTAACTGAAAAAGTTTGTAAAGGCAGAACAACCCAAATAGAATTAGTTCTTGGTTCTAAAATAGTGGGGTTAAATGACTGACCCTAGATTATCAACTTCATCATCATTCATTTGCAGGGTGAAAACATTTATTATATACTACCTTCATGTAGTGATTCCTGAACTCGTTGGGCTTTTGATACCTGCACGTTTCCATTGGGATATTGTTTGATACACTTCTGCTTTCCTCTCCTACTCACTCTTAATGGTGCTGCCTGACATATTTACACCCTAAATATTTAAAGTAATATTAAATAATAAATATTTTAAAATCAATTTAAAACTATTTTTCTTTAAATATTGGGTACTATTTCGGACATCCTCCTCCCTCGAGCTAAATGGAAACAATAGGACATTTTCAAACCTAATTTCGAATTTACGGAAGTTTTCAATAGAACAGAAGCATCTGATTTATTATGTGGAATTTTGGGAGAGTTTCTCCATTAAAAAAATCTAAGCCTAAGAAAAATTAAAGGGATAAAAACCCTTTCATTATAAGTTTGTGAAAAAGTATCTTTTAGTTTATGTTGCCTTATTTACTATAAACCTGCAGTGAGTTTACAAATTCACAATGAAGTGTGGAAATAAATTTTTTGTTATGAAAAATGGACTACAGCCATAAGGCTACAATATTGTACTTGAGTTTAGTAAAGGGCAACATTTTGGGACTAATCCTGTGGTTTATGTTGCCTTATGGGAGAAGTTCACTGGGTTGGCACGATGACAAAATTCATGACCAGCTCGAGCCCCAACCAGGCATGGACTCTTGTCACCAAATGGATAAAATTATAACCTTTCCCATCATTTTAGCACTGTCAGATGTCAGCAAGAAACAATGATGCCAGAGACAAGAGGATGCTCAATTCAGCGTGAGATGAAGGATGGACATGAGAGCAAGTATGCCAAGGGCCAAAATCATCTTTGCATCAATGAACCACCAGCAGCAGTACTAGGTATCAGAGTATTCAATTGCCAGACAGTCTATATGAATAATCACATATGCACATCCAGTGCTTAATCTTCAATGAGGAAGATACACCATTCCAGTATATGACACTTTTAATCATAGGGTAATGTTCTTACGGATTCCTTTATCAGAAAAAGCTGAATGTTGATATCTGAATTGTACTACTACCTCCTATTCACCGTTTATTGTGGACATGGATCTTAAGATAACATGATGTGAATTTTATATGTCGCTATTCTAGAGTAAATGGTCAGTTGCTTCTAACATTTCCTTTTGTGTTTTCTTTTCTATTCTATCGAATGATGTCTCAAGTTATACATCCTTTCCAAATGTATTGGTTTACTATGGCTGCTGTAGCAACATACATTTACTGGCTTAAAACAACACAAATTTACTATCTTATATTCTGAGGGTCAGGACCTGAAATGGGTTTCACTTGACTAAAATTTAGGTGTCCACTGGGCTGTGCTTCTGATAGCTCTAGGAGAGAATCTGTTTCTTGGCTTTTCCAACTTCTAGAGGCTGGCTCATTTCTTAGATCATGTCCTCTTAAACAAAGCCAGCAGTGTGACATCATCTCTCTCTCTTTCACCTCTGCTTCTATCCTCACATCTTATTCTTTGACTCTGATCCTTCTACATCCGTCTTGTAAGAATTCTTGTGATTACATTGTGTCTACCCATATAATACAGGATAATCTCCCCATCTCAAAATTCGTAATTTAATCAGCTCTGCAAAGTCTCTTTTTCAAGAAAGTTAACATTTTCACAGGTTCTGGGGATTATGGCTTGGACATCTTTGGGGAAGGAATTGTTTTGCCTATCATACCAAATTATATATTAATATCTGTTTGAATTTAGAATCTGTCATTTAACATAGGATTGTGATGCCCACCATGAGTAAATTTAGGTAGGTGCAAACTTTTGGGGAATGCTTTACTCTAACAAGGCTAACATCAGTCTTAGTGAGTTATACCAAATGACAGTAGCAGTATGTGTGTGTGTTTGTGTGTGTTTAGGGGTGAGGTAAGAGTGGGGAATATTTCATGCCAATGATGAGAAGTGCCAAAACTATATGAAAACTTCATCTTTAGTTAAATGAGGAAAAAATGCTTTTGCAAAAACTTCAACTCAGTAAACATTAAAATGTTAATAGTCCTGATTTTATTTAAGGCTAAGTGAAAAGTAGCTTTATCAGTCCTATAACTAGAAGAATGTATAGTCTAGCAAGTTATTTGCCTCACTTTAGAGCAGAGGAAGGCCATTGAGAATTTCAGCTCCTCTTTTAGCTACTAGAATGCTAAATAAGAACATGTCTGGGAAATAGCAATTAGGAGGGTAACTGCTTATCTGTAAAATGAGTTCTCTGGTCATAAACCAAGGCTAAGAGGGCCTTGACTCATTCTCTGTTTTAGATGAATCATTGATTAGCTATGGCCAAATGGTGCTACCAGCAGAAAATTATATTTTTGTAGAGACTGTTCTACTGTAGATTTGCCACAGTGCTCCACTAGCCACTAATATTTCAGCCTGATGTGGGATCATGAAGGACTCTAGCTTGTTGTAAGAGAGTAATGGTTTAGAATATGATCACTGCAAGCGCTATCATCAGTAAGTGATGGTACCTACTATGTAAGGTGGTTATAAGGATTAAATGCGTTAAATCATGAAGTGTCCAAAATAGTGCTTAGTACATTACCCTAAAGGTATTAGCCTTTTTAATCAAATGCTCCTGTTGGGCTTACCTGTCTAATTTAGGTTTCAGACAACCATATCTCCCATTTCCACTTCCACTCCCAGTATTTACCATTTTAAGTGGCAAACCTTTAGACTCTGTCAGTAAATAATCTCCTCTAGATAGGCAAAGATGTGCCAGTTATAACATCACTGTAAAAAGTTAGTTGGTATGAATCTATTTATTTATCTGGGAATCTTAATTTCAGTGTATTATTTTTGAAAAGCATATTTCCTCTATATACCTAGCTTTAAAATAAAGCAGCTGGGGTTGTTTTTGCTTTTGTGGAATGAGAAACAACAAGGACAGAAAATCCAGAAGAATTTCCTCAAGGCAGTTTAAAATTCTGTCTGAAGTTAATGGCAAGGGAGCAGGTGACGTGAATGGAAGTGATAATTTTAGGAACTGTGCAACTTCAGAATAAGTGAACATCATAAAACTTCATAGTTTGGAAGCTGGTTAGTCCTATTGATGATATTTTGGATTTGGTGATGTGCTTGGCAATGGTGCCAGTCAATCATTAAACATCTACTCTGAAACTTTGAATTAGTAATTAGCAGCTCTTACCAACTTCTAAAACTCCACCGCCAAATACTGAAGAATTGGATCTCTAAATTTCAAAATTGTAGAAGAGAATAAAGAAGGAATATTTTCAATTGATGCTTAATCATAATAACTAGATTATATTTAAAAGAATGGAGGGATGCTTCTCTCAAAATAATTTTTTCTAGCGTAGTCCAAAGACTATAAATGAAATAAACTGCTATATTCCAGCATTTTTCAAGTTGGTTATGAAATCCATGTGCATTTTAAGATAAATTAATATTCATGCTTCAGATTTTTTCCCACATTGCTCATCAAAATAATGCTCTGAAGTAGCTACTCAGTTTCTAAAGCTGTATTTACCTTTTCTCCAGGGATCACGGTATTGAAAGGAATAAAATGATGCCCCCAGGGCAAGTGTCCAACATAGATGGAGGATTTGGGACCAAAATTTTACATGGATGAAGAAATAGTACAAAACCCCACACTGTTTTTGCGTAAGGATATTGTCATTATTAAGGGAGTGAATTAACATGCCAGAGTTAATAGCAGTGGGATATAATAATTGGTTTTCTTATATAAAGTTCCAAGTGCTTTACACACATTAACTTATTTAATCGTTACAACAATCTTTGATGTAGGTTCCATGTTTATGCCATTTTTCAGATGAGAAAACCTAGGGACAGTTTTGCCAAGGGCTGGATAATTAGAGCTGAATTCCAAATGAAGCAGTCTGGCTCTTGAAGCATCCTGCACCAGCATGTGGGAGCTGGGGGAGTGTGATATTTTTCTTCTGGGTTGTTTTTCTTTTTTGTATGCTGTATGGTGGGGGTCACATTTCATTCTTTTTCCATGTGACTGTCCCGTTATTGCAGCACCATTGTTGATTTTTTTTTTTTTTTTGGAAGTGCATGGACAGGGAATCGAGCCTGGGTCTCCTGCATGGCAGGTGAGAATTCTACTTCTGGGATGTTTTATCTCTGATATTTCAAATCAATTTGCAGAATTAAATGTCTAGAACTTGTTACTCTTAAACTTTTTTAAAAAAAATCTTTACTCCTCTTCTGAAATATAACAATAGTTCTTCAATTCCTTTTTTCCCCTCTGATATTATTTGTGTGAATACCTTATTTCCCCAGGCATTTACTAAATTATAGTCATTTTTATATTCTCTGCTGTCTTCCACAAATCACGCATCCCCTACTTTTACATAGTAGGGAAATAAATAGTTTTTAAAAGAACAATAATCAGTAAATGGAGAAATAGTATCTAGGAGAGTTTGAGGTCCTAACATGGCTGGTTTAAAAAACAATAAGAATTTTTTGAAGAACTTTGAATTCTTAACTCAAGTTGTTTTCAAGGTTAAATGTGATTTACATTTTTCAAGTGTATAGTTTAGTTTAAATCCCTTAAGCAGTGACATTCAACTTGGTCAAACATATTTTCCACACCATTTGTTATGATAAGTTTTACCTGCCTGGGCTAAGTTTACTTGCAAGTATGAAATGAATACCAAATATTTTCTTTTGGAGAAGAAATTAATTGAATACTAAATAGATCACAAAAAAATAGAATTTTTCATTCTTAAACTAGGTATACATTTAAACTTAGGCCCTTTTAATTTACTCGATAAATTTTATGCCGATTATAATCCTGGAGAAAAACCTAAAGAAAGGATTATAGCTAGATTTATTACATATATTGCGTAATTAAGTTTTTAAAATTGATTCCCATTTTAATTATTGTTGTGCTAAAGCATATTGGTACTTGTCATTTTTGTAACAGTGCATTATTGATATATATACAATAGAAAGCTAAAAAAGAACCAGATTATTTAATTGGACAGCTCAATCCATAAGTAGTCTATTTTTGGGAAAAGAAATGATTTTTCCCAGTCACTAAAAACCTGAAACAATACACACTTTCTCCAACTGCAACTGAATTTGAGAGATAGTCATGTAGCCACTACCAAACTATTTTGGAAACCTACTTCTCATGCTATTGTTGCGAAGAAGACTTTTTAATAAAACCAGGACCTTAGCTGAAAGTGCCTTTGTTCCAAAACAAATGTTCTTGATTGCCAATAAAACAGCAACAATAACAACACACACACACTATTTTAAATTAGAGTTAAGGCAACCACTCTGATGGCTTTAAAATAATCTGGAAAGTCTCTGAAAGGACTCTAACTTTTTTTTTTTTAATTTTTTTAATTTATTTTTTTAAATACAAAAAAACGCCAAATAAACACAAAATTCCTATTTTGATCATCCCGTTCTACATATATTATCAGTAATTCACAATATCATCACATAGTTGCATATTCATCATGATCATTTCTTAGAACATTTGCATCAATTCAGAAAAAGAAATAAAACGAAAACAGAAAAAAAAATTATACATACCATACCCCTTACCCCTCCCTTTCATTGATCACTAGCATTTCAAACTAAATTTATTTTAAAATTTGTTCCCCCTATTATTTATTTTTATTCCATATGTCCTACTTGTCTGCTGACAAGATAGATAAAAGGAGCATCAGGCACAAGGTTTTCACGATCACACAGATGCTAACTTTTGGCCATTCTTTCAAGAAAGTCTTGTTTTAACCAGGCTGGGTCTGGTTTATAATATTTGGCCTCACCTGTCTGTTTCTCTGACTACACTGTCAGTTCAGGGGCTGTTTCCTCTTTACAATTTTCTTGTCTCTGTCTGTTCTTGCCAATGCAAGGAAAGGTGTTTGATGCATACTAGGTGAATGAATGAGTGAAAGAGGGAATTAATTCTCTTTTCATCTCTCCTTTTCCTGATATCCTATCAAATAATAAACATAGACTCTTGAATGAAAGCAAGGACACCTTTAATAGGAGGGATACCTAAAGTTCGAACAAGCCATGCTGTAGGGATACGAAAACAAATGGGGCAAGAGTCTTGCCCCTGGCAATTTCATGGTGGAAGGTGGGGCCTGAGTGCAGAGAGAATTATAGGTACAGTCATGGGTTCATGAAAGGGCACAGCATGTACAGACTTGGGTGAAAAGTCAGGTGGACTGTAACAAATGGGGTTTTGTAGAAAATGGCCGGAAAAGAAGGATGGTAGGTGAGTTGAAAGTAGGTTGCTATGGGCCTGCTATGCCAAAATGGGTGTTTGGGCTGTAAAATGCAGGAAGTCAAGGGAGACCCAAGGAAGAGATGAAATACAGAGCATTCTGGGGATGGCAGGGCTTTTATTTAGAAAAAGGCATCACTGTGTTAGTATTAAGCATGTATTTCCGGAAAAAAAAAAAAATTTCCTCAGGAGATCACGAGTCCATTGATGATGTATTTATTTGCTTTTGTATAATAAACGCATGCTAATTCAGGAAAACAATAAACACTTTTTTTGTAAACTAAGGTCAAATTCTTTGCTTTTGATTTTCTGTACTCTCTGACAAAGTTAAGTTTCTTAATTTTAGGTCCTCTTAAAAATGTAACCTAGAGCATCTTCTATGCAAAATTTTTAATGCTAAAATGAAGGCTATGCATGTTTATCTATATTAAAGCAAAAATAAAATGGTATTTTAGGGAAAGTATAGCCAACTTCCTGAACATCTTTCACTGAAGCAAAAAATATTCATGGCCTACTAAATGCAAGGCTCTTGACAGTTTTAATGGAAATCTTACTGGAAATCTTTCATCTCTAAAAGCCTGTCTGCGCCTATATGTATTAAATACTTCCGTGAATGTGGAATAAGTCTTAAAGTCTGACTATTGTAAAAGAAAAGGGTAGATATTACAAATATGATTGCCCCTTTCTCCCTCTTCCCTCCCTCCCTCCCTCTCTTCCTTCCCTTCCTTTCTTCCTCAAATGTGAATATTTTGATATGATATGATAAAGAGCATCCTGAAGGAAACTAATGAAAATAAAGCTGTGCGCTGCTTATTCATTATTCTTCATGTGAAAAAGAGCAGATCAAAAACTTTAACACACTGTTTATATGCAAATACATTCTGCTAAGTACAAATGATCCTCTTATATTTATTAAAACAAGCCCAACAGGACTTTTACTTGGAAAATGTTTTTAATATTTAGAGCTATTCTTTACGGGAAATGCTGAATGAGTCATACCAAATGAGTGAAAACAAAACATTCCCAACACATTTCGTGACTACCAAGTGAAAAGACAAAGACAAAATTGTCCCCAGTTAAATTGATTTCCTATACTGGCATCTGCCAATTCTATGTTGACATTTCCAGCAAATTTAGATCTATATATATATACTGAGGGACATTTTAAGTATACTGAAGAATATGTCTGTGCTTATTGAGGACAAATCCTTAAACCACAGAGTTAATTGAATTTAAAAGCTCATAGGGATGGAACAAAAAGGCAAGTAATCTGGTGATCACACTAATTTTCCTGAGACCCAGACTTCCTAATTCATTTCATTTGTCTTGTAGATGTCCCTCTTCATTTTATTTCTCAGGTTAATGAATTATGATGTTTGGAGAGGTATGCTGCAGTTAGCTTCTATAAAGAATATTTGAATTTATTGGAAAATGAAAAATATTATTGTATAGACATATTAAAGATAAATACACATATGTTCGCACCAATATGTAATTATAATAAAATGATATATAAGGTTTTATATAAAATGTTTTAAAAGTATAATTGTTGTATGTCACACATGAATGTGTGCAGGCATACAGATATATACTCACACTTGCACACAGATAGGTTTTCTTTTAATCCTTAATGATCATTACCAATAATATTTGGTGAGTGTATTTTTGTTTTATATAGTATAGAAATGAATTCATGTAGTTTACTTGTAGTAAAACTGACATTCTACATTTGGAGGTATCATTTGAATAAAATAAGAATTTAAAACGGTCTCTCCTTCTCTCAGGAAATGTAGCAGTAGATTAAACACACCAAAAACTTGTACTTTTCTAACAAATCTGGTTATAGTTATCTTGGTGCTTACAGTGATATTTTTTGTCCTTTAGGTCAGTAAATTATTGTGTCTCAACTTGGCTGGAAGCAACTTAGGAAAAGGAAAAATATGTATAAAGTTATTATGATAGTAAAAGGTTTTGGAAAGATAAGTTCTTTAAGTGATTTTGGTTCTACCTCCCCTGTATGAAAACTGCAATAATTATTGTTTGTAAAAAATTATCTCATGAGTTTAGTGAAAGATAAACAATTACTAAAAAAAAAAAGATACCCTAAAATCATACCAAATTTAATTTTTTATTACAGCCGCATATTGAAATTGTTCACTATTCATTTTATAACTATGCTGTTCTGAAATATCTATCATCTTACAAATTTGTGTGTTTGATTTAAATATATTTACATTTCTGAGAAATAGAAGAAGAGACACAAATTCTTAGAAAATCCATACATTTCTTTGTTTAGATAATATACTAATTTATTTTAGAAGCATTACCCTTAACATGAATTTGGAGTTGATTTTGAACACTATTGCAATAAGACAAAAAAAGCTAAAAGAGCTATTGTGCAGTGAGTATAAGTGGCTTCAGTTACTTAAATGAATAATAAAACATATTTGGACTTAATTCAAGAATCAATTATTCAAGCTAAATAAAGTTGAATTTTCTTTTTTTGCATAAATATAAAACATTTTTGTTGGCTGATGTATGCCACTTATGGGAAACTTTTATACATAGTGATATTTATCAGATAGGATGATTTCAGATATAAATTATAGAATAATGTCTTCTCAACTGACATTAAGCCATTATTCTCTCATATGAGAAGTAGTCCGGAATCAAAGCTATTTGAGAGCCAGTTAATTCAGTGGCTATACAGTGTGTCAGCCAACATTCTTTTAAAAATCAAAAGAAAATTAAATAATGAAGAGTATCTTTAATTGTAGAGTAGGAAATATTTAATTTTGCTGAAGGGTAATAATTAATTGTTGATTCAAATTAAGAATAGCAATAAGATTTAGATTTGAATACCAAAATGTTTCAACAAATGCTTACAGAATAATACATGTGCACAAGATATTTGTATGGAATGAGAATTGAGATCATTTTAAATAAGTTTCACAGTTATTAGAAATAAAAAATAATGATTTACAACTTATTAAAGAAAACATCATAAAGAACTGAAATATAAAACAGAGATATTTTAAGTAATTTTATCCTGTACATTTATTTAATCACAGCAGTTTTCTTTTCACTTAAAAATAACTCTGTATACTTCAGGTATCACTTTTCATTGACCTTGCATGGCTATAGTTCTTAAAATAAAATGGACCCCATTCTTAAGGCATTGTAGTGGAAAAGTAATCACAGTTCCCCTCAAACTCTCCAGAATGCACAGAATATGCAATCTGTCTGTTTAAATTTGATGTCATGGACAGTTGAATAGTAGGCAATAGAGCTGATTAAGCTCTGCTTACTTTTCTTAAAAAACCCAGGAGCTAAAAAAATTAGTTTTCAAAATTAATAGTTTGAGCAAAATAAATGTTGCATTCTTTTTTTGGTCTCATTAATTGTAAACAAACGTCAT
>PVIY010017303.1:0-49420 GCA_004026745.1 Myrmecophaga tridactyla
ATCAGACACAGGGTTTTCACAATCACACAGTCACATTATAAAAGCTTTGTCAAGCTTTTATACAGTCTTTTTCAAGAATCAAGGCTACTGGAACACAGTTCAACAGTGTCAGGTATTTCCCTCCAGCCACTCCAACACACCATAAACTAAGAAGGGATATCTGTATAGTGCATAAGAATAACCTCCAGGATAACCTCTCAACTCCGTTTGAAATCTCTCAGCCACTGAAACTTTATTTTGTCACATTTCTCTCTTCCCTGTTTTGGTCAAGAAGTCTTTTTCAATATCTGATGCTGAGTCCTGGCTTATCCCAGTCTTTCTGTCCCATGTTGCCAGGGAGATTTACACCCCTGGGAGTCATTTCCCACAGAAGAGGGAAGACAGTGAGTTCACATGCTGAACAATTACCCCTCTTTTGGTCATTGTCTCTCCAAAAGAGTGTGATCACCATGCATGACAATCTTCAGATGTTCTTAGTCTCTTGGAGATACTTGGTATTTGTGTTCTTCCCTTTTGGATGATTCATTCAGAACTACCAACTTTTCACAACCCACAGTTGTTGGAGCATCGCTTTTCTGTCTGCCTGTGAATGGGACTAAGTAACTAGGCAAGAAAGTCATGAGGAAAGTTTTTGCATGTGGTCTAAAGTATATTTATTAATTTTGAAGAATCAACAGCAGTGGGACTCAGGGTTACACAATCTTCAATTAATGGTTGAAGGTGATGGAGAATCATTGTTTGTTGTATCACAGTCTGTCTTGAGAGTAGTAGGAGCAGTTGAATACATCCTAACAGAATTCCAGCTTGAAATGTCCACTGGATAGTGCCACAACTCAGGGTCCAGGAGTTCTTGGCTGCAGTATACTTGACAGAAGAAGAACTCAAACAGGGAGATCTCAAACCAGGCAAGTTGGAATGAGAGTCTCCATCACCATCTGGTCACAGCCATTTTTAAAAATAAACTTGGAGGATTTAAGTTTCTTATTACATAGGAAGGTCTTACACAATAGGGAACAGACATATATTGGTTTGATTGCTATACCTATCCATTTTTGATAGGCTGTCTCTATTTGGTTGAAACAGGCTTATTACTAAGCGACTCAGTGTTTCTCAAACTGTAATTTTATTGGGTCTTGGAAGGTTCCATTCCTGTGATCGATTGTTTCGTGTTTTAGAAAGTCTCTGTCATTTCTTGGACAGGTTTATTCCCAGAAACACCCAATGCAGGTGGCCATTTTATTTTATTAAACAGTCCTCCCTTTAGGTCATTTTTCTAATGATCTCATTGGAAACTTGAGCAAAACACTCCAGTCACTGACATTGATTTCCTGTTTGTTGCATGGTTGTAATAGGCTCCATGAGTCATTTATCCCTTTTTTCCTTTTTTTTAAAATTGCAGCAAGGTTTGCTATGTGGCTGTTCAATTATATTTAAGACCCTTTGTATTGGGTTACTTAGTTGAATGGCTTACAGTTATAACCCTCTCTTCAAGTCAGTGTGTCTTACTTTTATTTTTATTTTTGGTCCAATAGAGACATTTCCATTTCTATCTCATTTTCCTTTTCATTAGCTATTTTAAAAGCAACTGTCTGTCTTAAAAGTGACAAGGAATTTGAACAGAATCTTGAACACAATCTGTACAATAAGAAATTTTGAAAACCATACAGACTGATAATTACAGTTAAAACCATAAAATCAAAGTATACTATTGTCCCCATATTCTATTAAACCAAGAAACTAGGTCAGAAAATAGGTCTGTCAACTGAAATATTTGAGCCTGATGGATATCATGAAACACTACGACATGGTCCTTTAAGATATGTACGTTGTTTATCTGGTCATATGTGATTAAATGAGCATCATTTTCAATTATGACATTCCAATCAAAGCTTTGGTATGTAACTAGCATCTCCAATTATGTCCTTTAACAAGAAGACATTTTCTTATTAAATTTGTACAAATATCTGTATTTCCATGAAAATAAGAATATTCAGTAAGACCTTTTGAATTCTGGGGGATCAGGCAAGGAGGAAAAGATAAATGTTTTGTGAGTTATACATAGCTTAAAGAAAGGCAAAAGGGATTCCTTGTATCTAGAAAATAAAACATTAACAATATTCCAAACAAAATCTATAATCATTCTTTATCAGTTGATTCAGTCCTAAGTAATCAATTCTTGTTCTACTTGATCTTGTTTTAGTAAACTTGTGAACCCATCAGCTTCCTGCTAGATTTCTGGAAATTCTGACTCAGTCCTGTGCTATGGTCTCAGAGTTCTTTAAGCAATGTCATTTTGTTGTTGTTGAAGTAGTACTCTGGCCTATGGCTGATTGCAAGTTTTTCAGGAAAACTTCAGAATGAAACAAAAAACTATCTTTGGATTACAAAAGACTTAAAACATAGAAGACAAAGAATGACCATAGTTATTACTGTTATATAAAAGTGAAAGATCTAATGAGAGTTCAGTATAAAATAATGTAATTGAGAAGAAAGTTTGGTTGTTTTTGTGGCATGTAACAGAATTTTAATAATAACTGAAATTATGACTGGATAACATTATATTGTTGTCTAATATTAGGTCAGTACTACATCTCATGGACAGTAAGGTCCTTGACAAATCTCTAGGAACTTCTTATAATTTCAGGGATATATATATATTAACATTTTACCTATACAACCCAACCAATAGAAAATTAGAATATCCCTTTTCATTTGACAACACTTCTCATGCAATTCATAACATAATTAACTATTTCTAATACCCTTTTCTTTATAAGATGAAAGGCACATCCTTTGTGATTTTCTGGGAGCCCTCTGGAAAATCCCAAAGATAGTTTGCAATAAAAAAAAGATATCATGTAGGATTTTATTTAATTAGACAAAGTGTCAAAAGTTTTTAGGAGGTTTGAACACTCAGTTAAATATGACCACAGGTCCCTGTGAAACAATACTTGGCTCTCTATTTAACCAGAGTTCTCTGAGATCTGTAAATAAAAGGTTTTAAAGTAAATATAAGAGAGAACATGATGGTTAAAAAAACAACAACAACTGTTTTTGCTTCTCAAAAGTGACAAGATTTGTTTCTTTTAAACAATCAATGATAAAGTCAATGTAAAGTATAAGAAGTTATTCTCACAAAATACAGATGTTTTGCCTTTTATACTGATTATTTTTTAAAACGCCTTTATTTATTTATTTATTTAAAACAGACCAATAATTCAAGAAAAGTTTATCATTTTAACAAAGAGAAAGCCAAATTCTAGTTTTGCCTGAGTATTCAATATTTGATATTAAGTCCCTTAAAAGTTTTATTGATAGACCCATCAAATCTTACCCAACTTTAACACAAGAAATAAAATTCCTTTTCTTTGAAACTTCTAAAACTTTTCTATATCTTTTCAGGTTTTGTCCTACATTTTTCTCTTTCTTATTCTGTAACAACCAGTCATTTTATTTTAGGCAAAATCTATACTATTTTTCCTTTATAAAACATCTCTGGTATACCTTATATACTGAAGTTACCAAAATGATTTTGGAAATTGTCTTCAAACAAACATTCTACAAAATACAATTATTTCAATAAAATTGCATTTAAAAACACACAATTACTGTCATAATCAAACTTGTCAGGATAATGACCCAATTTTGTTAAATGCATACATAATTTTTTATTATTTCAATCATCTAATAGATAGAATACTAGGTTATTTGATCAGTAAACATATAAATTTAGGAAGGATGTCCCTGAACAGAATAAAATTATATGCTTGTATTGTACTTAACATTGATAATTCAGAAGGCATAGCTGTTCTTATTTAACAATATTACACTAATCCCATTTGTCAAAGGTTTATTTGAATTATGTGAACTTGAATAGTTTAAAAACATTTGGACTTAATTCTACAAATGCTTTTTTTTCCATTTGGAAATTTTAGAAATTTGCTTTCCTTATTTGGGGGGAGAGGCTTTAGGAGTATTAACTTATATATTTAAGTGCTTATTTATCTTCAAGCCAGTTTAGAAGAGTATTTTTAAGGAGTTTTATAAGTTAATTTGATAATATTACCTGGAGATAGGAACATATATATCAAACATACACACAGACACCAAGAGCTTAAAGCTTTAATTAAAAAATTTTTAAGCCATGAATTAGACATAAAAACATAGAAATCATGGAAACACAAAACTCACTAGTTTATATAAGCTACTTTTAGACTCTTTCCATTTCATAGCACACTCTGAGTACCAGTTAAATTAGGCACCCCATTTGGCCTATTTAATTCAGGAGCTCTTTTTTCTCAAGTTCACCCCTGAGATAAGCAAATTCATCTAATTTGTTCCCATGATGGTGACTGCAACTCTCAGTAGTCTTTGGTGAAATTTTGCTATTTTGTTAAGTAGACATAGCTTCCAGGCCCATACTTGTTGAACATGTAATATTCTGGGGTGTCAGAGGATAGAGAATCAAAGTTTTTAGAGTTTGAGGATCCCATATTTACCATTTTGCTTCTTATCTTGTACACAGAATAAAGAAACCAGCAAAAATGAAACTGCTGACTACACCAAAAAGCAAGGTACTCAGGCTAAGAATTTAAGCCTCCTCTTCAACAAGATTGACCCGCTAATCTTTGGACTAAAGGCCAGTGATATGGGAGAACTCAAAACACAAAGAAAGTGGAGGGGTCAAATGTGAGAGGGAATCACTCATGACCCTTGAAGGTGGCAAGGAAAATAGAAAACTTTCTTGTCTCCAGAGCCATCAGTGGTCACCTTCGGATACCAGCCCAGTCACCAAAACTGTTAAATAAAAGGCAAATTTTAAAAATTTAGAAAAGAGCATTTATTTCTCAAAAGGAGACTGTTTGCAATTTGGGCAAGACTCTTGTTCTAGTTTGCTAGTTGTTGGAATGCGATATACTAGAAATGGAATGACTTTTAAAAAGGAGAATTAATTAAGTTGCTACTTTACAGTTCTAAGACTGTGAAAATGTCCAAATTATAGCAAGACTATAGACATGTCCAATCTAAGGCAAACAGGGAAAGTTACTTTGGTTCAAGAAGGCTGATGAAGTTCAGGTTTCTCTCTCAACTGAAAAGGCACATGGTGAACATGGCAACATTGCTAGCTTTCTCTCTAGGCTTCTTGTTTCATGAAGCTCCCCGAGGGGCATTCTCCAAAGGCCTCTGGTTATGTGGGCTCTCGTGGTTCTTGTGGCTCTCTCATGGCTCTCCTGTCATTCTCAAGTGTTCTCCAAAATGCTTCCTCTTTTAAAGGATTCCAGTAAACTAATCAAGCCCCACCTGGAATAGGTAGAGTCAGATATCCCTCTAATCCAAGGTTAATACCCACAATTGTGTGAGTCACATCTCCATGGAGATAATCTGATTGAGTTTCTAACCTGCAGTGCTGAATAAAGAATGCCTGAACATCCTAGCAGTTATGCAGGGTTGAGAGTCTCAGTTAGCTTGTCTTACAGATAACTTGGCTCAGGCATGTGTGGGCCATTTTAAGATGTACAGACAAGTTAGTTTGTACTTTATTCATGTATAGATAAGTTGGCCTTTGCTTTAGAAACATGTAGACAAGCTGCCTCCAGGCCCTTACTAATTCATTTCATTGGAAACCCATCTGGAGCTCAAGTTGTTTCTTATACAGAGCTTGCTTGTTTTTTTCCTGAAAGATGTATTTTCTTTACAATCGCCAATGCTTGTGTTAATTAAGTTTGTACAATATATTTTGGACAATCCCATAAAGTCACGAAACATCTGCTGGTGCATGAAGTGTCCTCATTATTGATAACAGTGGGCGAACAAACTCAGAATGAACTCACTAGCTTTTCTCCCACCCCATTTCTCCCTCCCAAATGTATGTGTGCTCTGTCTTTACCTTTGGTGGGAAAAACATCCCTGACCTTGTCTTCCTGTCACAGCAGCTGTTTCAACCTGAGTAAAGGTATTCCTGGACAGTCTTCTATATCCAAACCCTGCACAAAGCTTGTTGGGTTTGGTTTTGGTTTTGTTTTGTTTTTTGGCAATTTGTTGCTCTTTTTTCTGGTTTAGAAATCATTGAAAATGTTCAGGTTTCCAATTCAGGCAAATCTGCCATATTGAAAACAGTGGTGGCTACAGGCTGTACTAAATTGAAATAAAGCCTAGAAATGTAGATAAGAAGATAAATATTCTCTTTATAAACATTATTTTCATTATTCTTATTTTGGATGCCATAGGGATAGCCTATAAGAAATCTGTCACATTCCTGCAAGGAACACCATAGAATAGAGTAGAAGGAGTCAGTGTAACACACTTAAGACACTGTGGATGCCGTATGAGACTTTACTGTTCATTCTTCTGCCCCACAGAGCAGTCCCCCAATGTTGTCCCTAGGGTTAAAAATGTTGCCCGTTAAATTGTCTGCAAATATTCTCCATTATAGAGATGACCCATCATTTACTGACCTGCTCTGCTGTTTCCAGTTTTCTATTATAGGTTGTCTTCAATCTGCTACTCGGAAGGTCACTGGTCTAATATCTCAATTCCTGTGCAATTTATTGCTTTCTACTTAACTTTCAAATTCAGTGTCCCCAAGATATTCTCCTAAGTGTTTTTTCTGCTTTGGGTTCCAGATGTGATGAATATGTCACACAGTTGGATGAGATGCAGAGACAGTTAGCAGCCGCAGAGGACGAGAAGAAGACTCTAAACACTTTGTTACAAATGGCAATCCAGCAAAAACTCGCCCTGACCCAGCGGCTGGAGGACTTAGAGTTTGACCATGAGCAGTCCCGGCGCAGCAAAGGCAAACTTGGAAAGAGCAAGCTCAGCAGCCCTAAAGTAAGTGGGGAGGCATCAGTCACCGTGCCCACCATAGACACTTACCTCCTGCATAGGCAGGGCTCACAGACACCCAACATTCGGGTCAGCAGTGGCACTCAGAGGAAAAGGTATGCATGCAGCAATTTTCATAGCATGGTGCAGTGGCCAGATTTTAGTTAACTGCAAAAATTAATGTGCTGTTGTTGTGGAGGATGGAGGAGGGGAAGGAAGAGGACAAATGGGGGTTGGGTGCATAAATGGGCTTTGCTAATGTTGGTCTTTCCAGATCAAAACCTTTTGATAATTGTGTTTGTATATTTCTTTCTGTTCCACCTCCCCGCTCCACCACTTGATTAACCATCATATGATTTCCCAGTGTCTGTCCACATTGTGTATATAAATGTACCTCCCCTTTCCCTCCAACCTAGGAATTGGTAAATAAAAGATGGATATTGTGAATGAAGCTGCGTCTCCTACTTTGGAGAACGCCTGCGCTCATCCCTTCGAGCATGTGCTTTCGATATGCCTCAGCGTTTTGTGCTGTAAAAAAAAAAAAAAAAAAGAGTGAAGCTGTGTTTTACACGAATTACAATTTTAAAATCAGTGTACCTCTGATAATGGTGTTATTTATCAGCCTCTCTTTAAAGGGGCAGGGATATGAGTATGTTCTCCTAGGGGAAGGTTTATCCGTAGTACCAAAACTGATGAGCAACAGAAAGGGATGTCTATATTTGGGTAAAATGGAATGGAATACTTACAGTCCTTGACTTAAAAGTAGGTTTTGTGCTTTTTCATTTGGTATGTTAATATAGCTCAAAGAAACCACTTTTAAAAGGTTTTTAGTGACTTGATTTTGTGACCTTTTGCCAGAGTCTTGGATGTTGAGTGAGTATCCTTATATTTTCTGTTAGCAGTAACATTTTTATTTTAGGAGCTTTCAGTAAAGAATCAAACAATACAAATATTTTCTATTTGCAATCCAAACTGAGTAACTGTAATAAATCCCTTTTCCAGTATCCAATACAGTTTCCAAATAGAGTTGTATCCTTATGTGGAAGCTAAAGAAATTAGCAAAAATCTTGATTTACTTGTTAAGAAAATTAAATGACAATATAAATAATGTCACTGGTGAGGTGTTGAAAGGTAATTAAAGTAAAACTTTTTTGTTTCCTATATGTATTTTTCTTGGATCTCCTGCAAGACAATTTTCACCTTCCCTTTGTGATCAGAGCCGTCCCAGGACTTCAGGGGCTTCCTACCTACAGAATTTATTAAGAGTTCCCCCTGATCCCACCTCCACAGAATCATTTCTTCTGAAGGGCCCCCCTTCCATGAGTGAATTCATCCAAGGGCACCGGCTCAGCAAGGAAAAAAGGTTAACCGTGGCTCCACCAGGTAAACATTTTTTCCTTGGGTGCATGTGATGCAATTGATTAGTTAAGTAAACAACTCTCCCCTTCCTTCCATCCACTTATGCCCACCCATCTGCAGAGTCGAACTTTGATGACATGTAAACTCCTACAAATAAAGTAAAAACTCTTTTATTTAGTTTGTTGTCTCCTTCTTTACTCGCAGCCAGACTATCATGCCTTAGGAGTCCCATGGGACTTCTTTTTTTAAATAGCCAAGGATGGAAAATGAGAGTTGGAAGGAATGGGATAGGTGAAGGGAAACTAGCAACAGACGCAATGCAAGACACACACCTGGATCCTATTTGCAATTTGGTAGCTAATGCCAATTCCATTTTGATCAGATTTTGTCGTTTTGCTTGTATCATTTTAAATGTAATTTCAGTAAAAAAAGGAGCCAGCTAACATTATGAAAAGCTTTTTAGGCTTATTTCCTTTTGTAGTGACTCAGAATATCTCCACAAGCATTATATAGAAAATAAAAGTAAAATCCTTTAAATTTTTGCTCCTCAGGAACATTTAGGTCTTAGTAGAATCTCCATGTAGTTTGCAAGCTCTGATTTATTTGTACTTACCAACATGCTCATAATTTGCTTTAACCAACATGCTCATAATTTGCATTTCTCTCTATATATGTTTTTAACTTTTCCAATGAAAAGAACCAATTGAAATTGTGACTTCTTGCAAATAAAGATTTTCCATTTTGAGAAATTCTTATCAGACTGACAAACAGGCATGAAACAAAATAAGTTATTATTTGGCTATCACAGGGAATGAAAAAATTAAACTAATTCAAATTAATTGTCAATACTTAAATATTTAGAGAGTTCACATGAACATCTATATGTCAGGACTCTTTGGAAAGATTCTGCATATCTGGTAGCCCTGGACATGGACTTATGCATGTCAGCAAACCATGCAGCTATGTAGTGTCCACTGCCCCCGCCATTCTCTATCATCTTACCCCAGCTTCTCTGTACATTTCACTTATCTTCTGGCGCTGTCGTAACATTTGAGTTTGCCACCTTTGTCACGGAATCTTTATTTTTTTTTTAGAAAATGTTCTCCTACCTAATTTATTTCAATTTTACCCTAATTCTTTCTGGGAAAACTCTGCCGTTGGCACTCTAATACTTTCCTTTTCTGATTCATGTAATCAGCCTACTGATTGGGGTTGAAAGATGTGATGTGGAAATTTACCACACAGGGTCAACATTCCAAGAATGTGTGAGGCACTAGATAGCGATAATGAGTTGTAACTGCCAAAAAAGGGACACATAAAAAAAGCAACAGCCCTGATGGGTCTTCCTATTTTCAGAACTCATTTCCTATTGTTTTAGATCCCCCTTTAAGGTACTTTCAAAGTTTGTTGTATCATACATTTTATTTCAAATATTATCTCAATTATCACTGTTTCACCTCTTGTCCACTGAGATAGTTTTTGTTATTTGTTGTATTTTAGACTGCTGCTGTAAATAGTCTCATCATTCAACTTCTTGTATATTCAATTTTTTTCCTCAAGAATAAGATTTCTGGCCTGGAAGTATAGACATCTTTATTTTTTTGCTCCATTTTGATATTGGTATCTCAAAGGGTATATCAATGTACTAAAAGCACCATAAAACATTTTACCTTTTCACACATTCTGAATCCTTCTACTTTATGCGCACTGTACACACCTTCTAACACTAAAGCTGATTAGCATAGATGAATGATACTAACATTAGGTTGTCTTAAATTCTTTAGTTTTGTATAACCAGAAAATGTCATTGGCCTTAGAAATGATTACTAAATAAAGCCATGAATAATACAGAATTCAGAGTCATCACTAGGCTAGAAAATCACTTTAAGAATAATTTAGTTTATTGGTAAACTTTATATTTTAAATTCTAACCATTCATTTGTAGTTAAAATAATAATAGAAGGGAAGGAAGTAAAACTGTCATTATTGCTGAGGGATTTTAATTATATATCATGAAATCCACCAAGTCAGTCCTTCATAAACTCATATCAAATCAATATGGAATATTTTCTAAAACATTCTGGTTAAATGAATTATTGTACAAACCATCTATACCAAATGAGTTGTATATTTCTAAAATAGATGCATTGTTAGACAAAATACGTTTTTTCCCTAAGGCTGAACTACATAGGATCAAACATATTAAACATTACTTAAATACTTTGATCATATAAAACGATTTCATTTAGCTGAGAAAAGATAAATATGTCATATATGACAAGTCCAATATTTTATGCAAGAAAACAAACTTCCAACCATGGGAAATAATAGATTCTATGAATATTTTTTATTCATGAGTTTAATATTAAGTTTGTTATAATATTTACTGACTGGCAACAATATGTATTAGTCATTCTTTTCAAGGACAATTTCCTAGTAATTAGTTGAATGTATTTTATAAGCATTGTTTTCTAAAATATATTTATAATATATCTTTTTTATTAATCTTAATTATTCTAATAAGCAGATTTTTTTCTATTAAGGATCATTGAAGTAATTATATCAAAATGAAATTAGTTTAACTTGTCTTAGATCCCTTGGATGAGGAATTGAGAAAGATAATCTAATTAAAAATTGTAAAACACAAGATATAAAGTGGTAGTCACCAAATATGAGTTACTTTCAAATAGATTTGAGTTCCACAAGATGGTGAACAGAAAATTCCGTCTTTTATTAAAAAGGTCCAATTTCAAGAGAATTGCTGAAATAGGGTGCAACACTAGTACAAGCACCTTTGAGGGGAAAATTCTGGTCCTTGCCTGATGTTGGCTCAGCCTCTGCCACATCAGCCCCTGAAATTCCAGAATTTCTAGCCATGGCACGTGGGCTTTCTTGATCTTGTCTTCACTCTGTCCTGGCTCGCAGATTCCAGTGTCCCCCCAGGTGTCTATCCACTTTAGTTTTCACGGCCCCAATTACCAGCTAATCTGACACACCTTCCAGCTATGATGAACCTGAATCAAATGGACTCTGTTGTCCTCAAGGAGTTCGCAGTTGAGCAGTAGATTGTATCTCTTCCTAAAATCATGTTTCTTTTGTAGTGAGTGTTTTAGCTTGCTCCCTTAACCACCTAGGCCTAAGTAATAATAATAATACAATTTTTCCATTTAATCAAAGAATAAAAATTATCTACAAGAATATGCAAATTAATCCATGTATTAATTCATAGGAAAAAGATGTTATTTCTGTAGTAAAGACCTGGATGAAGTATTTGTGCAGGATAAATAAGAAATTTCACATGAACTCCCTTCTTGAAGTAATAGCCTAAGCAATTTTCTCTTTATACCCATGTGTTGCCTATGTTGGGTTTTTTTTCCTCATGGATGCTTTGCTTCCCCATGTCATTCCAATTCCCTCCTTCCCTCCCTCTTTCTCTGATACCATTGCTGAACTAGTGTGAGATAATAGTGTTGTTTTGAAATCTGAAAATTTTCTCTGATCATTTAGATTTTACCTCTTTTTAAAACAGCTCATAGAAATGTGTTAATCGTCCATATGCAATCAGATGTAAACTCAACTGTAGATAGAAAGATGTGCATAATGAAATTTGCCTTTGCACTTTACTACATTCAGTCAAATAGGCATTTATTTATTGTTTGCTGAATCGCAAAACCTATGTATCAGCATCCCATTTCTTGCATAACTCATTTACTCATTCACCCCTTCATCAAAATTTAACACAATTTATTGAGCACCTATTACGTATCAGGCACTTTTCTTGGCTCTTGACAAAAATTGTATTCAAATTTAACACCACCCAATTCTTTAAGAAACTCCTTGTCTGGTAGGGGAGAGAGACAGGTAAACAAGTGATAACCTAAATAGATATTATTGGATGAACAAAGGAGTTAGGGTGGTTAGGAACCTCCTCACAGAAGAGATGCATTTAGCCCATTAAAGGTGACTGGACCTTAACAGGCAGAAGAAGGTAGGATTGCAGGTGTGAGTGGTGAAGGAGCCTTATAGGGAAGGAGGTCAGCTTGTGCGCAGGCTGTGATCTTGGGGCTGGATCAGGTGGCAGGATGTGGAAATGAAGGGAAATGAGCTTAGCAAGATAACCAGGGACCTATAAACAGAGGGCCAGATTAATGAGAACAGACTTTATTCCATGGGCATAGGTAACAGGTTTAAGGATACCATCGTATTTTCATTTATAGATCACCATAACAGCAAATGGAGAATGGATGAGATATGAGTAATTTCTGAAAGAAAGAAACAGATTAGGAAATGAATGAAATATAGAGATGAGAGGTCGTAGAGACCTGGAATCAAAATTGAGAAGAATGAATGGTAAAATGTGTCTGAAGTTGGAGAAGTCCAACCGTATGTGAAGTCAAGCCTGCCCTATGTACACGCAGCCTACTCTTCTTTACTCCTTCATCCTCCCACACTTTGTATGTGGAAGGAGCTCAGTGAATGCTCTATGAATTTACCTCCTGAATTTATGGCCTGAGAGATTTTTTTTTCCTGGAGAGGCTTTTCCATTTATCTGTATGTTCCTATTTTCTTTTTCTCATTCTCCATACTTTCTTTTTCCACAGACTTCAATTATTGAAACAATAGGAATGAACAGTATTCTATTGAAACTTGTAAGATTTTAGGCTTGTATTTTCTTTTTAGTTATTTATTTTTTTAAATTTGCATATGGGCAGGAGGCACCAGGGATCGAACTCCAGACCTCCAGCACGGCGGGACGGAGCTCTGCCTGCTGAGCCACGGCAGCCGCCCTGTATTTTCTTTTAATGGCTTATACAGAGTTCCCTGCCAAGGATGACTTGCGCATTTCCTGATGCTAGAGCATGTTGTCTATATTTTGGAATCTGCCAAAACAAAAGTCATTTCAAAAATATTAATTCACAAAAATTATCAACTCCGTATCAAAAAGTATGTTTTTCTATCTTGCCCCATTTCAATACTTAGAAATTGATCCAGGTTTTCAAATTTTAGTGAATTATTAATGCTCTCAGAGTATTTTTCATATTTCCTTATTTTTCTGGATGGTCATGGTTCATTTTTATAGTGGAAATATATAGCATTCTCAAATTTCTTACAGCTTTTCTTCAAGTACCAATTTCATTTTTTCAGGAAATGTTTTAGTATAGAATGATCTTCAATTGGAACCTACAATGTTAAGAATGTTATCTACGTGATAGAATCTCTTTACTAGATTCTGCCTGACTCTGTCATGACAGACACCTATTTTAAAATTCAGGGATGTATCTAATTTTTTTTCCCCAAAAAACTATGTATTTTCCTTGTTTGGTCAAATATGAGATCTCCTTAAATTCAGCTAAATATTTTGCTTTGTATCTGGATAACTTGTTTCATATAAAAAATATTGTAGAATCTTAAGATTCTTCCCCTTCCTCAATTTCTCCTACAAAGACTCTAAGGTCTGTGTATCATATGTACCACTTTTAGCATGTGGACATAAATGTCTTTTCTGTTTCCCTGTGCTCCACCACATAGAATTAGCCACCCAGAGACTGCACAATCACATTTATTTGTTTGAAAATCTGATTCTTCTCTGAGTCTGTAAGCCCCTTGAGGGCAGGAACCCTGTTCCCTTGTCTTCCAGTCCTAGGATCTTGCACAGTACCTGGCACATAGAAGCCTTCAGTTTGTTGGATAATCTGTCCAAATTTTCTACAGTCTTTCAAAAATAACATTTTAGCTTTATCATGATTTATCATCTATACATGTGGTTCTTTTGATGTACAGGATTATTGTATATTTCAAATGTGTTTTAATTAGGTGATATAGTGAAATCTACATAACAATTATGCTGGAAAATGTCCAAATCAGTTGTACATTTCCCTTATTATTTGATCCAGGCAGCATGTATGTCAATGTTGAGGTTTCTATTTTATTTACTTATTGTTGGTTGTTTTAATATATACATACCTAAAAAGCAAGGCGATTATAAGAAAATATTAATTTTACAGGGGAAAATTTATGAATCCATGAAACATGGAGTAAAAGTTTACATATATGTATTTGAGCTTTCCTTATTCTTTTCTTTTATTCCTTTGTGGAAGTTTTAAATATATTTTCCATAGGTAATAATGGTTAAAAATTCAAAAGTTTCAAAAGGGTGTACAGTTGAAAGTGTATCTTGTGAGTACCACTGTGCCCCAGGCAGTTAGTCACTAGTGAATCTTTCTAGAGGCATTCTATACACATCCAAGCAAATGCACGAAGACATATACATATATAATCCTAAATACGTGTTTTATATATGTATTAATAATGATGTTGGCACAACCATAAACATTGTTATGCATGCTGTATTTTTTCTCACTTGATGTATATTGGCCCCTTTTGTATTATCAGTTCATCTTTTTATTTTTAATGGGAAGAATGTATGGAGAGGAAGAAAATATCCTCGAGCTCTGTATGAAAGTTTGAAATGTTTCCCTGTGTGAAATAGAAATATTTCTTTCCAAACCACAAAATGACACCTGCAGGAATATTTCACTTTCGAGACTAGTTATCCAATAGAAATATGATGTGAGCCGCATATGCCATTTTAAGTTTTCTTATAGCTGTATTTTAAAAAGTAAAAGAAAGAGGTGAAATTAATTTAAGATATTTTATGTAATACAGTATATCCATAACCTTATCATTTTCACACGTAATCAATGTAAACAATTATTAATGAGATATTTTACATTCTTTTTTCTTAATCAGTCTTTGAAATTTAATGTGTGTTTTGCCCTTACAGCACACCTCAATCTGAACTAGCCACAATTCAAATACTCAAATACTTAATCGCCATGTTTGGCTTGGCTACTATATTGCATAATACAGTTTTAGACCTTCATGCTTACCAGTGTTGTTTTAACTAGATAAACATATAATGGTTATAATATATATGTTATAAATAACATTGGATTTTAAAATGAGATTTAAGATGGCGCCCGTTTAGTTTTTAACCTGAAATATTAGGCCAAATGCTTGCTTTTGAAAATTGAATCTGCCACATTTTTTATGTCTGAATGGTAGTGGTGCTCTTTTAAATAGACAAGTATTTAATGTTTGTATGCCCTTTTCTGTACATCTCTTTTAGTTTGTTAGTAGGTCTCCTTGACAGTAACAGAACTTAATTCCTATTGTTCAGGAATATCCTAACACAACATATTCCTTAAAACAATAAATGGATTAGTGTTTCTCTTTTAATTGGTGCAATCAAGCTTCTGAAAAGCCCATGTTTCTTATTTTAAGCAGAGATTGCCTTGAAAATGTGTAAAATGTATCCTGCCATATTTAAATGGCAGAATTTTATGTAGGATGAACACACATCAGACTTGAAAGTGCCATCTTTTCATTTCTTTCAAGACGGGTTCCATTGTTTTCCCTCTGCTCTGAATAAGGGAGAAGATGAAAACAATGCCGAGTAAACCATTTCATGCTACAAATTGGACTCATTCAACAGTTAATGCAATGATTAATGGAATATCTGGTTAACCACAGTTCTGCCAGCATTTTTATTTTGTTTTATTCTTGTTCTCATTTTTGCTTTGGTTCTCTACCCCCTCTTCTGTCACATATTCTTTTCCAGAATTAGTGTTTTATTAAAAGATACCATATGCTAAACCCAAACATTGTAAGCAAAATAAGCTATGACAAAGGGATGAAATAACTTAGTTCTTGAAAATCAATACTGAAGTAGGAATGTACAGTTAGATTAGCTCATATTTATCCATCTGTATTGACTATTTTAATTTTTAAAGTCTTTTTAAGTTATATTAAAATTTTATTGAACCCATGGAAATAGAAATTTCCTTGCTTAAATCCTAAAGGGAAAAAATTACAATCTTTCTCTAATAGATCCATTAAAGTCAAAGGAAATACTTATTTGGTATTCCTAATTGTTCCATATTCAGGGTAAAAATGGTCAGGTCATGTGGACCCAAGCCCATGCAGGTTTACTAACAGTAGAGGTCTCCAGAAGGTAGGTGCACCCAGAAAGGAAATGTAAAGAAACAGGTGGGCTGAAGCACAAGTAAGACCCTAGACATTCCAACCAGCAAGTCAACTTCCTCTCCCGAATCTGCCCAATGACGCTTTCTAACTCAGACACAAAAAATTCAGTAAGCAGGTACAAAACCCAAAGGAGACAAGCACCTCCGGGCTTGTTTCCTAGATTGTACATCCCACTTCTGACTGATTGAGGAGATCGCTCTCCACCTAATGACACACTAGTCCAAATATGGAATTTTAGTCACTACCTTTTACCTGTGTGTGCTTTCTACCCCCAGTAAAGAACAGCCTTTATTCCACCAATCTACGATCGATTACTTACCGGCAGCACCCAGTCCTTAGGTCTTTGTGTTCTTTGTGTCAGGGAGTCAGGCCCTACAACTGTCTACCTTTGCAGTTTCCTTGCCTTCATATCCCAAAGTCTTCACACAAAGAAAAGTTTTAGTGTTCTGTCCTTTCAGCATCTGGAGACTTTCCCTGGTTGCATTCCAGGGGAAATGGCCCTCAGCATCTTCTGTGCTGTGCTCAAAGTATTTAATCTGCTAACACCAATCTCCTGTATTCAACCATTTGCTTTCCTTGTAATTACATGATAACTACTATTATAAAAATCCTCTGATTATAAGGCATTCCCTGGGATGTTATATGCACACTGTATGTTTCATAGAAAATTTTCCTACCAAGAAGCCTAAGAAAAAATATCAAGAAAAAGCCACAATTAAGTACCCAGGGAAGCTATTCTCCAGGTTGACCAGCTATTTCTCCTGTCCATATATGTGTATAAATGTAGAGAGGGCACAATAAAGAAATCCTGAAGGGGCTTTCCCCAGCTCTGAGACTCTCTGATTCTATGAATACAAAATTATTTGTTCCATGATTGGAAATGGAGCAAAACATATAAAATCCATGTTTCTAAAATAGACTTGTAAATAAATATATTAAAACATCTCATCACCATGGAGTATCGTTTCCATCAAGAAAAATGAAAATGTCAGTTATCTAATAGAACGAAGTTTCTGGACAACTTAAAGTATATGTGTGTCATGACCTGACTGTGCAGTATGAAAGACTCGTATTCCCTGGTTCATGCTCAATTATTGCAGTGTGCTAATACTTTGATTTCCTTCTCAAAACACATGGTATTCAGTTTCTAAAAGCATGCCTATACTATTACACTGAATGTGGGGGTCAGTGATTTAATTCAGAAATGCTTCTCTGGTGCCCATCACCATGACAGCCTCCCAACCCCCTGTGAGGCATTGATAGAGAGTTTGGGGATGGACATTCGTACCTGCTAAAGCTGATTTGGATTCTCCTGAGCTCTGTCTGTCATGGGAAGCCTGTCCTCGCTAGTTCCTATTCCATTGTTTTAGATGTCCCATAGCAATTACAC
This sequence comes from Myrmecophaga tridactyla, assembly GCA_004026745.1. Taxonomy (NCBI): domain Eukaryota; kingdom Metazoa; phylum Chordata; class Mammalia; order Pilosa; family Myrmecophagidae; genus Myrmecophaga; species Myrmecophaga tridactyla. The sequence continues at coordinate 17,621 of PVIY010017303.1, forward strand.
CTGGGCCACATAAAGTAACCTAGTAATTGAACTTGCACATCTAATCAACTAGAAAAGATTCACAGTGCACTGTGTTCAGTATTTGACAGTAAAGCACCATCTTGTATTCCTCTTGTACAGTTGTAGTTCCTTCTTCCATACACTCATTTCATTACCCATCCACTGATGCTTGTGCAGTTCTCTTAGTGTCTGAATGTATTGTTTCCCCAGGGTGCTAAGCCTGAAATGGTTTGAGGAAAAAAGAAAAAGCACAACTTGCAATGGGTGACTTCATTCTTTTCTATTGTTTACTAAAAAAATAAGTTAGCTTATGAAGATGTCACTCTTTGTCCTTTAATTTTCACCCCGCAGCCAAAAATAAAGTCATTGATATACTCTTCACTATCACATGAAGTTTTTTTGAATGGTACATGGAAAACTCAAGATGCTTTTGGCTTTAATCATTACAGGACCCCAGAGATTTTTTTTCTCATATTGATTATTTTGGTCTCTTCAGTGTGTACAGTCCACAAATCAGGTCCTCTGAGACACTGCTTTTGGAGCTGGACTTTCATATAACTGCATTAGTCATTGAATGTTCTCAAGAGTTGAGCTAGAATCAATTGCTTCTCAATTATTTAAGAGAAAAAGTCTCTAAGTTCAAAAACTTGGATTTAAAAAGTTATCTTAAAATATGAACATTTATTTTGCAGGATAATGATCTAGAACAGGGTGTCATTTTAATTGAACTTACTTTTAGCAGCTAGAATAATTGGTACTCTTTGTTAAGGAAATTCATTTCCTCCTAGTAAAGACTTGTTGCTGCTCTGATGCTGATCATGTAGACCAATTTTTGCCCTAGACTGAACCTCACCTCCCAATTCTTCATTGCACTTAAGGTTGTCTCACTGCAAATGGAAATTCAGACTATGATTAGTTTGCATCATAAAAACTCAAATTATAAATTTAGAGTAAGAAAGGGTACCGTTTGTTTCTGTTCAAATAGTACCCAAGTCCCTGTCACAGACATCCCAATGAAGGTGCTGTTTAGTTCATCTTAAATACCTACTTTTGGCTTTCCAGACAGTCCCAGCTCCACCTTTATTCAAAGGAACATTTAAAAAAAAACAAGTATAGTGTAGTTGTTTACTCTGAGCATGCATTTATGGTACAAGTCACTATATAATAAAAATAGAATCAGTTAAACATAACTTTTTTTCTCTTTTTATGCACTACTTGACATCAAAAGCAAAAAGAGGTAAGTTGGCTATAAACCTTTAGGCAAACCTTATTTTCCTTAATAGATTTATTCCTGAATAGCTTTGCTTCAATTACATTTCTAAAAGTTAAATGCTTTTACATTAGGAGGCTTATTATTGTAAATCCTTAGTTGTTTCTTTGAAAAATGAATAAGCATCTTCTGTAAACTTGGAAATTAAAAGTATTTAAATATATTGTTTTTTCTTTAACTGACTTACAGTTTAATTTCCTTGTGCAGACATAATATATTTTGAAACACTTGGTTTAGTTTTGGCGTTTTTTAATGATTTTTCTCCCACCCCCAAGATGTGGATTACATGCTTAAATTTTTTTTTTAAAAAAGGCAAGCCAAGAAACAACTGACATTGATGAAAATCTATAATTTGCAGATCCATTGCTTTACAGAAAAGGATATTCACAGGATATTTTTTAGTGTTGATTCTTTTTTTGAGATAATAAAATATAGTAAAAATTACTCCATAAGAAAATCAAACACATTTCACTGAGTGGTGTCTCATTTTTCTCATTTGCAATGTATTGTTAATGATTGATCTCTTTAGTGGGTTCTTGGTTTCAAAATGTGTTTAACTTATTTCTCTTTTTTATCATTTTTGATGATGAATTATTCTGACATTTCAAAAGCATAGCTGGTCTTCATTTACTGCATGGTATGATTGACTTTGCTTAATAAGAACAGTCCACCGTACCACCTGGAGGTAATTCTGTGCCAGCTGGCATCTGGGAAAGAAAAGACCTTTCTCAACAAAGCGTTACTTTCTAAAAGGAGTTCCATTGGTTGTAAATATCTGGCAGCAAAATGTGCTTTTACCTCTTGGTGCCACTGTATTTAATTACCCTCTTTCCGTTTACCTCCGTGTCTTTCCTACGATAGACTCTTGAGCACATGGTTTAATTGTAACTTGTTTAGAAGCAGAAATTGGCTATACTTCAGGGCATTTTTTTATATTTCTCTTTTTCAACATTTGAAATAAAAATAGATTTTTCTATGAATATTGATTTTTTTTATCAGCTAGGCAGGTGATGTTTATCAGGACAACAAATGGAAGACTGTGGGAAAGTTTTTGTCTAATCTGTAATTGCTGAGAAGTCTGAAAATGCTCCTGCTTCTTAGCAAGTCATGTTCTGATTCTACATTGTTGAAGACAAGGTTGATGCTTGCCACCAAAGTGTGACAGGTCGCATGCAGAGCCAGGTGCTGTTGAAGAGGCATTAGTTTTGCATTGTCTGTATTGAAATTTTTTTTATGTTGCAACAATTCTGTCCTTATTGTACTCTGGAAAATTTTGATAATTGTCATTTCTGACTAATAATGGTATAAACATATACTAGGATTTGCTGCATTAAACACAGATGTAAAGATGAGGCTGAAGAGTCCGGTATTATAAATTAGCAAGAAGTTGGAAATGATGCTATAAATTTTATCTGTTAATTGTTTCAGAGAAACAAACCAATATATTAACAATGTATGTGATATATTTGGTGAAAAGGGAGGAGATAACCAACTCTGTGTGTTTGATTATAAAATGATAAAAGTTGTTCACAGCTATCCATTTTTGTTAGTGTCAGTGTGCCATTAAATTCATGGTAGATTTTTTAAAAATATTTCAGCTTTTCTTAACTACTGTTAATACTTATGTAAATATTTCTGTCTCATACTCTTATTATTTTTCTTTATATAATGTTTCTATCTCAAATTTTTCTTGCTTTTTCCTGAACGCTCTACTTTATGCCTCTCGTTTTTCCGTGTATGCATATTGGAGCCCATTGGTCTACTTAAATGTTCAGGTTGTTACTATAAAGATAATGAATTTTGATGCTACTTTTCATTAACTTTTCTGTTCAATAACTAACACGCTATTATACATTTTGTAGATTTAGTGAGGAATAATTTAGTATTAATGTTATTTGGCACACATTAAAGAATGGCAGTAAAAAAACATTTTTCAAGATAACTTTACTTATCAGTTTTACTAAGGTATAAGCTGAATAATTGATCAAATAATAATTGATTATCTGCCTTCACTAAATTGACATTACATTTTGATCAAATAATATTTCCTTTTCATTATTCCTCTTGTGAGAAGGATGTTGTCATGATGAGAGGAATGTCTGAATTATAAGCTGTTGTTTCATCAAGTGGAGTGATCAAACAGTGGCATTTATAAGGTACTAATAAAGGAACAAACACAAGATCCTTTAAGAAGGGGGAGTCAGTACATCATGCAAATCCCTAAGAAAACTATCGTGGGGAAACCAAGGTTGAGGTGGGGTCCTCCCCCTTTCAAGGGACTGAGTGGCCTGGCTGGAGAGATTAGATACTGCAAGGAAAGCAGTGGTCAAAAGCTATTTACAAGAAATCTGAGAGGGATGAGATAAGTGCTAAAGGAGTTTAATGGAGGCGGACATTTCCTTTGGGAGTGTTCAGAGATGGAAACGGAAACTTGGTTTTTTTTTGAGATAGAGGGAAGAGAAGAGCATTTCAGATGAATGGGATGATAGGAGCAAAAACTTGTTAAATGGACTCATCATATGATCTATTTTGACCTTTCTTTATTTCATCATGGCTAGTAGCATTTACTCCCTTTCTTGAAGTGAAAACATCAGTCACCTCAATGCCTCCCTTTCCTGTTTAATCAGTGATCAGTGCCTATCAGTGGACTCTAGCTAGGTGCTTTCACAAACATACTCTCCCCTGATCTTGACATGAAACCTGCAAGATTGGTATTTATTACCCCCACTTAGCGGGTAGAAAAACTGAGGCTCAGAACAGTAAAACTGCTGCTAGTTGGCAGAGTTGGGATCCAAACACAAAGGTTTCTCTCACTGGACTGACTCTGTATCCAGTGCTGAACTGGAGAAAGGAGAGGAGAGAAACAGAGAGGATAGAGAACAAAGAAAGGAGAGGAAGGCAAAGAGGTCATTGAAAATTGCTGCAGAAGCATTATTGACAAATGGAAGGAAATTATTATGGTGTACCTGTTATACATTCCCATAGTTGTGGGACTGGTGTGTAAAACCCTCACTTAACATCTGAGTGTATCCATAAATATGTGGGTAAGTAATGTAGGGATAGGACATTTGTGCTGTTATCTGTGAATATTCAGAATTCCTGCATTTGGGAGAACTTTTTTTATAATCATCAATTTTTCTATCCTTCCCTAGTGTACAGTTAAATAGAAATTTATATTTTCTACTAACATGATTACTCATACTTCCCATTCCATCAGTTTAGTTCTGGCCAAAACTGCTGATCTGACCAGTTTTATTTCTCTGTAAAATGCCATTTGCTAAGAAAAAGTCTGTGCTGAATTTGAATGTGGCTTTTTGTTCTTTGTGCTTCTGCCCTTTTGCATATCTTATTCCTTTGTGTCTCCTTGGATTAAAACATATTTATTTCTTTCAAATTCTGGATGGCTTAGAGTTAAGAAGCATTTAAGAGAACTTTTGGATTCTTGGTTTATTAAGATAAAAGTAGTAGCCTTAGCAGAGTAAGGGGTAATAGCGTCTTCCACTTTGAAGCAGCTCAAAAGGCTCCAGGGAGTCAATCACTGAAAGGGCAAAGAGCAGACAGACAGACCTGGGTTCAGGTTCCAACTCAGGTCACTCTCACCAGGGGCCTTGAGTGAATCACCTAACTTCTGATCCTCACTATCCTCCTCTGTAAAATGGGGCTTATGACAGTTGACACCTGTTGGGTTTTCTGAGCATTAAAAAGCTTTTGTTCTCGGGCGGCTGCCGTGGCTCAGCAGGCAGAGCTCAGACCTGCCGACCTGCCGACCTGCCGACCTGCCGTGCTGGAGGTCTGGAGTTCGATCCCTGGTGCCTCCTGCCCATATGCAAATTAAAAAAAAAAAAGCTTTTGTTCTCTGTAAAAGTCATACAAAGAGGGGCCATATATAAATGTATATATTAACTCCATAATTCTTAGTTTCTCATTTCTAAAATAAAAATAAAAATAAAATCTCCCCCATTGTAATTTTATAAGGATTAAAGAGCTGCTGCAGGCAAAGTGCTTAGCCCAGTATCTACATCTATACAGCATTTAATAAATATACTACCATTATTTCTCACCCTTCCCTCATCCTCCTCCACTCCTTCTGTCCACTGTTTCTTTTCTGTCCATTTCTCAAAATCCCAGTTAGTGAATAGTTTGGAAGGACACAGCCAGGTTTGCAGAAAGAAGAGGGATACCTTTCCCCTCTCATAAGGCAGTAGAAGAGGCGGTCTCTCTGGTTTGGTCATTAAGTAGGGACATTAACTTAGGACAATTCGTAACTGTCAACCTCTTACCTAACACTTTTCATAATTAAACATTCTTGTTCTTCTGCTAATTGTTAATCATCTGTCCTTATGGAAGGGTTTTAATGACTACTGATAGTTTGCTCCCTGAATGTAAGAATTTTGATTCAAAGTGGTATCAATTTGTAATAACAGTAACATTTGTTCAGGTGGGTAGATTTAATTATTAAACCGATCTTTTAAAAAAATGCTCTTGGAATAAGTGTGCCAAGTTAACAAATATATTGTATGTGTCACAAAGAGGCACGTTTGCTCTTTCACTCATGAACTTCCATTTCTCCTGCCTGTTTTTGAGTATATAAATTGCCATTTTAGAAAGGAAAAAGAAAATCCCACATTCTTCTCAGTTTCTTTGTTGAGGGAAAGATGCTGAAAAATCACGGGTTTTTGGAAGATGGAGGACAGAGGTGCCCAGGGAGAAACAGAATATGGAATATGGAAATAAGAGCTATGAACAAATAGGTGTTTCAGAAGGCATGAGAGCTGGAAAAGCAGTTTTTATGCAATGGAAAAGAAAGATACTCTTCCAAACTTCTGTTTCAAAAAGAGATGTTCTTCCAAACTCAAGGCTGATCCTAGGCAAGATTCTAGAAACAGATGGGTTTCATCTGCTCAGTATATTGAAGATATAACAAAGAGCCAGCTTGGGTTAATTAAGAATGACCTACAGCCTCCTTCTCTACTTCATAAGATCACAGAAAACGATTTGACAAAACCTACCCAATTATTTTGTAATACTTTTGGGAAAAATAGAGAAAGTCTGTTTCTAGATTATCATTTCTAAATGATAATATAATTGTCTGGATTCATAACTGGATGAATGAGATATTTAAAGGGGTCCAAATTTGGAGACTGACACTTATGCAATAGGGTCTCTTCTAGCCTGGGCCTATTATTAGTTGATAATATTAGACAAAGACAAATAGGAAAATCATGCTTACCACAGTTTCTGATTTGGGAAAGAAACAAATGACATGGGAAGTTAATATGCTTGGTGACAGAATGGGACTCAAAAGATGCATCAGGTGGGAAAATATGAAATTTATCAAGAGTGAACATAAAATTAAAAGTATATGAACTATCAGGAAAAAAAGCATGTGAATGCTTACATTGGAATCCCAAACACCAAGTGCATAATGAAAGAGGCAGTGTGACTTGATAGCACTGTCTGTGAAAAAAGTAATAAATTCATTATGAAATAGCACTGTAATGTGGCTGCCAAAACTAGTCTTGGAGGCTTCCACTGTTTCAATAGAACTGGAATGTCTAGGATGACGCAAGCCTGTGTCACTCTACTCTCCACCAGTCAGACCTTCTCACACATGGACTCCTCTGTGAACAAAGCATCTGCACAAACTGGAATATGTCCAGAGAACGAGTAGAAGAATGAGGGAAGTCAAAATTTTGTCTTTTAAGGAATACTGGAGAGAATTTGGATTATCTGGCCCAAGGAAAGGAGTTTTCATGGAAAAGTGTGTGACAACTGTAGAAGTTTATTTATGGTCATGAGGGAAAGAGATGAGGTATGGAAAATAAGATCTCACGTGAAGGCAGGCTGCATAGGCTCTAAGTCAGGAAAACAAGGGAGTGGGGGCCCACTCTGGAGGGGACTGTTTGCCCCAGAAAGCTGCTCCTCTGTCTCCCACAGAGCATCTGGGCACCAAGGAAGCACCCCTGGGTCTCCACCACTCTTCATGGCTGGGTATGATCTTTAGAGATCACCCACTGTGCCTTCTCCAGAACTTCCCCTACCCTTCCCTCCCGTCCCAAACAGCCTCCTATGGACTCATGGACTCATGCACTCCCTAAGGTGTTGATCTTGAATTTTAGAAAATTAGCCTGAATTGGCTAATTTTCTACAAGTGGGGGCCGCCTAGAAAAGTAAAGAATAGTTGGAGCCTGAGATAAAACCATATGGCAAGACTTTCTCTCCTGACCAATGATACCAGCCACCTCTTTTTAAAACTGAATATTATGTCCATTCCTGCACCCTTTTTCTTGCTTTGTGTTTTTGAGATAATCAGTACCTTCAAGTCAGTTCCTCAGCTGTCTGGTGGATTCTCATATTTCTTTGACTCTATGACCCTGATATTTTCTGGAGGTGGCTGGCATCAATTTGAGAGGCAACCAAGGTAGTGATTAGAAACTATGCCTTAGCATCAGAAGATGTAAATTTAAATCTGTGCTTTGCCACTTCCTGGCTGTGTGACCTTGGGCAAGTAAATACATGTGGTGATCATGTGTTAGTTTAATTAATGCAAGCTGTGGAGCACCTACTGTAATTTCAAGCTCTGTGTCTGGTTCTGGTGGAAGAGGTCGTGAAAAATGTTAAAGAGAAAAAAGTGTCAGGATATATGAGACTTTGATATAGTCTCAGATACCAATAATTCTTATTTTCCTTATCATAGAAATAGTGAAAATAATAACACCAGAGTATTGCAAAGACAAAACAAACAAAAAAACTAATGTAAAAGTTGCAGGAGAAACTACATCATGTTGATTCAGCACGCATTTTCTTCTTTCTCCTTGTCTTTAAAACTTTCTCTTTTATTTGCAGCCTTTGTTTATGCAGGAATGTGATACAGGGGTAGTCTTACAAATCAAGACAGACTTATACAAGCTTTCAGCTCAAATATCTTCTGATCATCCCTGCCCTTGAGGCACTAACAGTCTCTTGAGTATGCTATGACATTTGTCAGGCTAATGACCTCGTTATATAGATTTACAATGTTGTCTAATTCAGTTCTGAACATTTTATGTAACTACATTGATTACTTTATAAAATATTTCACCAGTATTAGGAGGGGACATAAACAGTTTCTAGTTGCTAAGGAGTTACTGGGCTATCTACTCATTTTTTAGGTATCAACTTAAATATCACCTACTCCAAGAAGCATTCACTCACCACTTAGGTTTAGTTGTGTTTCTGCTGTGAGCCTCTGTAGCACACTTCACTGTCCTTGGAAGGCAATACAGTGATGTGACTGTCAATTAAGGTCAGCCTTTGAATCATCCAATCCTTGCTTCAAATCCCTGCTCCATTTCTTTGTGGACTTTGGCAAGTTATTTAACCTAAGTCCCTATTTTCTTATCTGGAAAATGGGATTAATAGACATTTAAAGGAGATCATGTATGTTAAGTGTTTACACAATCCCTGGCCCATCATAAACAAGAAGTGCTAGTTGCTATCTTTGTCATTTTCACCATCATGACACTTTATTATAATTGCTTGTTGAATGTGCTTGTCTCCTTCAATCAAGCATGAGTTCTATGAGGCAGAGAACATATTTTCTCTGTTCACCTTTTGTTCCCACTGCCCAAAGTTTCTGGAACATAATAGAAGTTTAGTAATTTGATTGTCGAATAGTTGAGATGTATTCCTAGTGGCCCAGAAGACAGCAGTGGCTTCTGGGGTACTGTAAAGTCTCCTGCTTAAGCCACTTAACTGATATCATTGAATTGACATAATTGTCATCAGAAGCAATGACATGAAACCAGGTTTCTAACAGTGAGTGCAGTGGCCAGAGCCAGTGAAAGCATGTAGATGGGAGCGGAACCCACAGCGCAAAGCCTGTCAGAGTTGGAAGGGACTCTCAGTCTCCCATCATATTCCCTTCATTTTACACAATACATACCAACACACATAGTCTGCTCAGCTGGGCTAGAAATGGACATGAATGGAGGGATGGATTTAGAAGAAAATTGAATCAGAGCGCTTTAGATGTTTTTTTTTAGTTTAATTTTTTGTCTATCACTATCTTATATAAAATTTGATTTTTATTCTTTAAGGACAACACTAACCTAAGTGCTTATAAATAAATATACACACACAAATTTAGCCAGAAGTGACATTACGTCTAAAAGAGGAGAAAATGATATTCACTAAATGGAAAGAATAACCACCCCATTTAAACAGTTAAAGTAGTGCATTGTTATCCCATTCACCTGCTTTTTAAATTTCATCACAAAGCATATTTTGAATAATAATTTCATGACTACATTGTCAAAGGTACCTTTCCAATGTAAGTGAGATTTGAAAAATTCTAAGATTAAAGCTATTTAAGTATTTAAATACCAAACTCTAAGGGCTGCCATTCTTTAGAGGCCAACCTGCTTTAGAAGAGCTACATTTATTCTTCCCTGACAATGTAAAAACCTAAGGCCAGGTCCTAGAGTGGATTTCCAAGTGTTCATGTTCATTTGCATCCATTGCGTTGACCCAGATACACCACAAGAGGGCAGCACACACCTGGTCAAGTAAAACAACTGATTGGTGGCCATACCAAAATAGTTAGTTGACTAAATTAATCCAAGACATGCCTAAATTACCACTTAGATAGGGAAGCTGTTGGAAGAGATAAAAGGAGCACAAAGAAATGCAACATTTAAGACTCTGAGTTTCTACAAAAGGGAATCATTCAAGCTAATCAAACTGCAAAATTGGCAAAAAGTTAAAAAAAATTACCCAAATCTGAGAAAATGTATTACATTTGAAAGACTTTTGCTGAATACGCATAATATGGAACATGAGCTATTCAAAAGAATCAGAAATTATCATTCCTATCAAAAGTCAATAATTAATAAGACATTATGCAACAAAGACCACCTTGTAAAAGGATAGTTCAGTAATGATGTTTTCCCTCAAAGCAAGCCTGCTTTATATGGTATTCTACTTTGCATTATAAAAAGCTTTATTTTGTTTATAATGTCTTATAAAAAGCATCAGCTAAGTCTTCATGAATTCCAGTACTCTGGAATTATGTAGACAGATTTTGTAATAACAGAGGATATACGGGATTTAGAACATGTGATACGTAGATACAAGCTTTTTAAATGTAAATTTCAGTAGACCCTCATTGATTCAAGATTGTAAATTCAGAATTTGTGATAATTTAGCTTAATTATTATTTGTGTAACATTGAGAATCATTTGCTATGCAAATACATAGTCTGAACCGTTAGCAAGGGGAACTACCTCAATTATTTAAGAATAATTTTGCATTTTTAAGTCTAACTCTAATTTAATGTTTGTGCAAAATTTTTTTTTGCAGAAATATAATGTATACATTACAAACCAGCTTTTTTGGGTGTTTCTATTACGGTCAGTCTGGGTCCACTAAGCAGACTGTCCTTTGCTCATTTTAGGGCACCCAGCACATGGTCTCTCTTGAAGGAGATTTTACTATTAGTTATCCATTAAAGCATAGACTTGTACAAGTTGACACTTTGCTAACCTGGAGTGAGTTATATTACGTGACTTTAAAATGGTAAAAACAAAACAAAAGTGGATTCTCCATTAATTCAGGTTGGCTTTCCCTCTCAGTCCCAGTTACTAATAACTACTGCATAATAACCATTCTAAGATTTCTGCTAACAATTCTTGTTTGGAATAAATTAACTCTATTTTCTGAAAACCAGGAAGATGATTTCCTTGTTCAATGTCATTCTGTTAATCTGGAAAAGGTTGTATCACATGCTTTTCTCAATGTACCCATGTGATGGATGATATGCCCATGTGTCCTAACAATAAAGCAGCTATCTGAATATATTCATTTCATAATAGCAGGTGTAAGTGCTAAGCTAAATAACCACCATCCTGTTCAAAGTTCAGAACTTGAAGATCTTTCATTATCCTGATAGACCCTTTATTTTTAGATGTATCCAATTACTAAGCATGAATGGGCAAGCATGTCATCGTGTACTTGAGAAATCACGCTACTAATTTTTGTGTTCCTAATTCTTGTAATACTATATTTAATAGAGGGAAAAAAAAATCCTGTCTTCTCTATTGGCATTTTTTCATTAAAAAAAAAACGCTTAATCATGAAGTTTCTGTACGAATGCACATTCCTCACTAAATCTCTCAAGCACTGCTTTAGGTTTTATACTGTTACTAACACCTTGCTCTGTCGTCTCTTTGTATACATGTCTAATTTATCAGTTTCTTATAGATTGTCAGCAGCCTGCTGTCTCCGTACCGCCACAGTGCTTACAACTAGCCGAGAGGCAAGACTGCCCGACTGTCAGGTAAATTTAGAACTCATTTCTCTTCCCCCTCAACTGCATGTCAGAGCCATAGACTCCCCAGCTACCCTTTCCAACACCATGAGTCCTATGTAATTTTATTTTGAGATGTTTTATTTCAAGAATGGACTATATAAACACATATCAGAATACCCTGACGTAATACATGCCCAATGCAAGAGAGCTAGAGTTTATTTTACCAGCTCTATGAGAATAAATAATTGTATTGGTCCATTATTTCATCACTGTCAAAAATATAAAGCCTAGAATTCTTACACTATTTGCCCTACTTTTTCTTCCATTCTCCTTTTGTCCTCAGATAAGCAAATAGGAAGAATATAAAGCATCCCTGCTGTCTGTTTCTAGACTACTTTGTGTTTCCATTTCCTGTCCACTCAGTACCCTTATTAAAGTTGAATTTGAAAGATGGAGAGAACCCTGTAATTGACATTTAGAGGGGGAATTATATTATATTATATTATACATGCAATTATATTGACCGTCATGTGTGATTTAACTGAAAATTTTAATCAGTTTTACACGACCCCTGACACTAACTGGAGAGTTTGCTGACAATTTCTATTCCAGATGAAAAGAACCTTAAATTTCATTTACTTAAGTGTAATTGTATTTTTCTTGCTGCGACAGGCATGTATTTTTTTCTGTAGAGTTCTAAATTAGAACTCTTTTTCTTCTCTCTGAGGAAAATATGATTAAATAGGAGTATATTTCCTAATTTAATCCAGTTATTGGATTTACAACACCAGATTTCTTTTTAAAGCATAAATATTCGAAATTTTCCCTTCTCTTGAGAATATGTATAATTTGCTTATTGCCCTGAATCTGTATATTTATTGCCTAAAGTCTGAGTATTTTATTATATACGTTTTCCCATCACTACTTTTTCTACTTACCAACAAAAATTATGGTTTGATAGATGAATGGATTTAGCCTCTTAAACATCCATAAGCTTTCACTTCAAGTCCTCAGCCCAGAACCAGAGATCAGCCAGCCGTAAAATGATGTCCCTGAGGGACAGGGAGCAGGTAGCAAAACGGGGAATTGGATCAGGAATGACTTGATTCACATTCTAGTTTGTCAGTTGTTAGCTGCGTGACCTTTGGCAAGTAGCGTGACCTTTGGCAAGTATCCTTAGATGTAAAATAACCATATTAATAATAATGCCTGCATCATAGCATTGTCATGGACTAACTGAGGATAATTTAGTATAGAATCTTAAATATAGAGAGTATCGAATCAATGAGCATTGGTATTATCTCCCCCTTGCCGAATTTCTGAAACTGAATTGTTACATCCTCCCACGTCAGAGGGGGAAAGTAAACTTGTTTTTCCTCTGCCTATTTAGAAAAGAGATAAAAAGTGTATAAATGGTAGAACTGAGATATAAAATAAATGTAAACTAAGTTCTTTTCCAATATTTAAAATTCCGTATTTCATTTCTTAATATAAGTAGTTGTATAATGCAGTTCTCTAGAATTCTGATACTATAATATAAATTGGTCCTATAAAATTGAAAATACAGAACCAAATTTTTAAAAACATGCTTATAATGTCATTTAAATAGAATGTTATATGAACATTTGAGCTTCCCAGTAATTTTGGATGGAGGTATATTATACATACTTTCATATTATAAATTATAATAGTTGCCATTTACTGATCAGTAGGTATTGTGCTATATTTCTAATATACATTATAATATTTACCACACACACGAACACAAGAAATTTATGAAGTATGATTATTCCCACATAAGGAAAAAGAGACTCAGGAAAGTTAAGCAACTTGCTCAAGGGCCCCAAACTTATAACAAGTACAGACAGAGCTTTAACCCAGGTCTAACCTTTTAGCCTTTGCTCTTATGAGGCTTGGTTGGGACAGGGCATGCACACTTTTTTTTTATTCATCGAATTTCAAGTATCGGGGAAATTATTAAATCATTGTGTAACTTGGAATTTCTCAATCCTGTTCCTATGTGAGAATTATCTTGGAGAATTGGTTTTTTTTTAATAGCAATGTATTGTTATGAGTTTATATGCAAATTTAAAATGTACATTCTACAAAGGCTAATAAGAATGAAAATTTTCTCATTTTGTTTCTTGAAGGTTTTTAAAAATACAAATGCCAAAATATGTTAAAGAAATTGATAGGTTGTTTTAGAGATATGCTTAGCCCTCCCTTAGGGCATTCTCTGACTATATTATGTGAGTGATCCTTAAGGTTAATCTGATCAAAGTAAATCAGATATAAGAATTCCAGTGGAGGTGATACAAGGCCTATTATTCCTGAGCTGTAAGCAACAGCCATATGGACACAAATTATGGGCAGCTTTCCAAATCAATCACAAATTTACCTCCATCATGGCTGAATCTCTGCACAGCATCACAGGACCCCCTTGGGACCTCAGCAACTTCAGATGACGTTACTGCATCTGGTGTGCCATGTTGTATAGTCTGGTCTGCTCTGTGCTCTTTCCTCACTTAATGTTTCTGTTGCTCTTCCTCCAGGGAAAGGCTTCTTTTAAGTAGGAGAGGCCCAGAGATATTTCCATGTATATCTGAGGAATAAAATCAGTAGCAGGCCACAGGTGGGCAAGGGTGAGAGCCAGGAGGCTGGAGAGCCACAAGTTCCCAAACACAGCCAAACCCCAAGAGTGACTTGGTTTCCGAGGCGGTCGGGCAGCAGCTGAGTGAGGGCAACATCAAGTTAGTAGAATGAAGTGCACAATTAAATGGGCCCAAGCCAGTGTCTCCCATTTGTCATGTCTCAGTCTGCTGTTCCCATCACATCCACCAACAGGATTTTTTTACCTCTGCAAAGGTTCTTTGCTAACATACTAATTTCATTTTATAACAGCAGACAACTGTGATTTCAATTATGATTATACTTACAAATGTCCAAACCGATTTCAGTGAGATTCTAAATGCACAGTGGTTGAGAACACTCTAAACCTACAGTGCATTCTCTACGAGGCAGCCCCACTCTTGCCCACAGCCTGGAACACGCCCCTCTCCAGCCTCCTCCCCATCCCCCGCCCCATGGTGTTTAATCAATACTGGTTACCTGCATGAGGGAAGACTTTGGAGTCAGATTGCTTGGGTTCAAATCCTACCTCTAATACTCACTAGTTATTCAATCTTGGCAAAGTTACTTTTGCTGGCTAAGATTCTGCTTTTTCACTTGCAAAGTGGGGTTGCGTATAGGTCCTGGGAGGACTAAATGAGGCCCAGGCATGGCCCGCAGTGTACCCCCTATATCTGTTAGCTGTGATTAGCACCTACCTGCTCCTCAAGACTAAGGTCTGGGGTCTCATTCACAACATCTCTGACATACTAGGGCAGAGAGTAGAGAAGGCTTCTGTTTTAAGTGTTCTGATTAGGTAAGAAATGGAAGGGCTACAAGGGGAATTTTTTTTTTCATTTTTTAATCAATTTTATCAAGATATATTCATATAACATATAAGCATCCAAAGTGTACAATCAGTAGTTCACAGTGTGACCATATAGTTATGCACATCAATTTTAGTGCATTTTCATTCCTCAAGGGAAAAAAAAAGAGACAAAATTCAAATCGCCTTCATTTTTGAAAGAGTTTTATCAGACAAGTTCCTCAGGCTCTGTTCACTTTTTTCCTCTTTTTCTCTCTGTTCCTCAGACTGACTAATTTCAATATTCTTATCTTCTTATTATCTGATTCTTTATTCTGCCAGTCCCAGTCTGCTGTTGCCAGGGAAATTTTAATTTCTCTCCCTGAGGTCTTCAGCTCTGTTTGGTTCCTTTTCATAATTCCCATTAGAAAATTGCTGTTCTCTCTGTGTTTACCTGTCATTTCCCTGATTTCCTTTAGTTTTTTGTCCATGTTTTCCGTTAACTCTTTGAACATATTTAGGACAATTTTATAAGAAGTCTTTGTTTGGTGTGTCCCAGATCTGGTCTTCCTCATTGACAGTTTCTAATGCTTTAATTTTCTCCTTTGGTTGGGCTATCACCTGTTTTTTGAATGTTTTGTAACCTTTCATTGAAACCTGGACATTTTGATATTTCAATGTGTTATCACTGGAATTTAGACTCTGAGGCTGCTGTTCATAATTGTATCCAATTAAGTGTTAAAACAGAGCTTTCCTGGAATGCCAGGAGCTAACAAAACAAAATACCTTTTCCAGTCTTTGCAGATTGACCTGTGCCAATGCTGTCCTTCAGGGTTTATCCATACAGTGAGTTTAGAGAGTAGCTCCAGGCCACAGCACAAAGGCCTCCTTTCTGCTCAAGCATCTTTTCATGGGCTTGCATGTGTGGCCCTAGGAATTTATAGTTTATAGGGTTCCAAATTTCTCCTGTTCCCTAAGAAACTTTCCTAAGAAACTTTTCTCCAGCATTGCATTGTGAAGTCTCACAGCTAGCAATCCCTTGCCCCAGGCAGCACGACTTGAATGATTTCCCACAGCATTCTATAGGAGAGCTGTTTTCTATATGTGGGGTAAATTCTGGGACAGTGAGTGTATAAACATGCTCCAGTATGTGCATGAGGGTTACTCTGCTCCCTCTGGGTCTGGGACCAGGGATAAGCACAAGTCAAGTTGGTAAGGGGGATGGGGAAAAGGCCAGTCTAAGTGGTATGAAATTCTGTTGCTTTTAAGTGGCCCTTTCTTGATTCAGCACTTGCCCTGTTCCTGCAATCATTTAATTACTTTCCGGAGTTTTTAAAATGATGTGTCTGCCAGTTCTTATTGGCTGTTCAGAGCTTCTGTTGAGGGAGCGGAGCCCTTAAGCATCTCACCCTGCCATCTTGACTGGGCCGGGCCTTACTGATCAAGGGTTTCTTTGGGGAATGATAAAAATGATTGTGATGATGGTTGCACAGTTCCTGAGCCTGCAGTGGGTGAAGGCAGCCCCGAAGGCACATTAGCCTGAGCTTTCTCCTTGTTTTGCTTGAAGAAGGATTTGGCTTCTTTGCATGCCACATCCATTTCCTTAGTCGTCCTCTTCATCAGCAAAGTCAAACATCTTGCTGATTTTAATCTTTTCTATGTCTTTAGGTTCCTTTAGCTCTTCTACTATGACCAATAATTTACCTGAACTCATCTATTCAGTCTTTTCTTAACTTGTTAACTTGTATACTTTGGAGGCACTTTTGATTTTGGTCCCACATCACTGAAGAAGCTGGCCCAGAGTTTATCTTCCTTTGACCTTGCATCCTTTGACCCAATGTCTTTTTCCTGCTCTGCATCTTTATCTTTCTTCTCGCTGCTGCTTCCACCAGATTCTGCCTTGGGAATCCTCCTCCTCCTCATCTCCTAATGAGAGGCCACCTTGCTTTCTCTTCCTGGCCGGAATGCTCTGAGACTTCCTTTTCTGCCCTTTGGTTTTTTGTTTTTTCCCTTTTTTTTTCCTCTCTCTGCTCCTCAGACTGATTAATTTTAATTTTAATATTCTTATCTTCTTCTTATCTGATTCCTTATTCTGCCAGCTCCAATCTGCTCTTCACTATCCACTTCATCTTCCTTTACTAATTCATTTACACCATCTTCACTGTACTCTTCGCCTGAAAGTATGAAGTCTTGGGCCTTCAGTGGAGAAGTCTTGGGAGTTGAATTCCTCCACGTCACTGTTGCCCAACCTCCAGGGGCCCAGCAGCCGCCTCAACAGCAAAGTGCGGGGGAGAAATCCAAGGGAATATATATATTTTAAATTTATTTTGTATTATCAAACCAAAACAACATCCAAACATGAACATTCTTACCATACAAACATTCCATGCATGGTGTACAATCACTGGCTCAGAGTATCATCACATAGTAGTTTATTCATCACCATGATCATTTTTTAGAACACTTGCATCCCTCCAGAAAAAAGAAATGAAAAGAAAAAACTTACATATACCATACCCCTTGTCCCTCCCTCTCACTGGCCACTAGTATTTCCATCTACTCAATAGATTTTAACCTTTATTCCCTTACTTTTCTTCTATACACCTTACCACTCCCTTTCATTGTTCACTAGTATTTCAATCTACTCAATTTATTTTAACATTTGTTCCCCTTATTTATTTATTTTTAATCCATATTTTTTACTCATCTGTCCATATCATAGATAATAGAAGCATCACTCTGGGATCTGTCCTGCAACTACAGGTTGAAGAGTGCTTTGAAAACTATTGCTTTTTTCTTTCTTTGCTTTGTATATATGTTATAATATACAATAAAAAAAAGTTTTAGGAAAAAAGAAGCATCAGACACAAGGTTTTCACAATCCCATAGTCACATTGCGAAAGATATATCATTATACATTCACCTTCAAGAAACATGGCTACTGGAATATAGCTCTACAGTTTCTGGCACTTCTCTCTAGCCTCTCTAATACACCTTAAACTAAAAAGGGGATTTCTATAAAATGTGTAAGAATAACCTCCAGGATAACCTCTCAACTCTGTTTGAAGTCTCTCAGCCACTGCCACTTTATTTTGTCTCGTTTCTCTCTTCCCGCTTTTGGTCAAGAAGATTTTCACAATCCCTTAATGCTGAGTCCCAGCTCATCCCAGGATTTCTGTCCCAAGTTGCCAGGGAGGTTTACACCCCTGGGAGTCATGTCCCATGTAGAGAGGGGGAGGGTGGTGAGTTTGCTTGTCATGTTGGCTGAGAGAGAGATAGGCCACATCTAGGCAACAAAAGAGGTTCTCTGGGGGTGATTCGTAGGCCCAATTTTAAGTAGGCTTAGCCTGTCCTTTGCAAGGTAAATTTCATTTGAACAAACCCCAAAATTGAGGACTCGGCCTGTTGATTTAGTTGTTCTCACAGCTTGCAAGAATATCAGGAATTCTCCAAATGGGGAAGTTGAATTCCCCCCCGCCCCAGGGGAATATTTTAAGTATAATTTTATTTTGCCTTGCTTTTGTTCCAGAGCCAGTTTGGCTCAATGGTAACATGTCCCATTTCCATCTCTTCTGAGATAACTGGATTTAAATTGCTTGGGTCTCCTCATAGAGGATGCACTTTAAACAGAAGCAATCCAGTGAATTACCAGTGTTTCTAGTTAACACCCACAGCCTGGTGCAGAGCAGACTGTCACAGTTGCTCGTCGCTGTCCACACAAAGAAATGATAACAAGCATATAGAGCTGAAAAGCTTCTCTTTTTAAAAGTCACTGGCTTGATGACTGGCTTCTTTCTCACCCAGCCAACTCCCAAATGAATTGACGCTAATGCTCTCACTACCCTTTCCTCTTCTTCCTAGCAGAAATGTTAACACATTCCTTAAGCTTGATAACCATTTCCAACCGCACATGCTAAACACTGTTAAAACACCCATTTTAAAATGAAGCAGCCAAGGTTTAAGGAGGTAAAATAACTTGTGCAGGACCACGCATCTAGAAAGCAAATGAACCCAGTGATCCCAACATACGTTCTCCCAAAACCCACCATATACCACTGCACTATAGAGATTTTTCCCCCCAATTTTAGTTATGCTGTGAGGAGCAGAGAATTTAAATCCCCTACATTACTCTTTATCGCCTAATTGAAAAGGAACATTCATTGAATGAGAAATGTGAGAAAATTTGCTAAGACTGTTAGGGTTTTCTGATCAAGTGTTCTTTATTTCTCAATTTCTTAAAAATTGTTTTACAACCTTGTTTTACACTTCTTCATTTCATCCATATATTCGAGTAACTCTTCGGGTATGCAGATTTTGAATGAAACATTCAAAAGAACATTTTCTCACATTTGGCAATGTAGAGGTTCTCTATTAATTTAAGTAATGAATATAATTTGAAATAAAAAGCTTCAGGTGTATTTAAATATACAGAGATGTGTGTATTTTTCTCCCATTCTACATATAGAAGTTTCCTTGAAAACAAATCAGGCAGAGTTCTCGCCTGCCATGCCAGAGACTCAGGTTCGATTCCCGGTGTCTGCCCATGCAGAAAAAAAAAAAAGTGAAAACAAATCAGAAACTTTTCTGAAGAATTATCCATTCTTATATCTTAGTAATAGTATCCCAGGCATACTTTTTACAACATGATCTACCTAAGGAAAGTAAATGATAAAGATTGATTTACAAGTGGGCTACTCAAGATGTTTAGCAATCAGAACTGGACCTGAATTCATCCTATGCTTTAAGAGATAAAAAGCCAAAAAGTAATTTCTTAACCTATAAGCCAAGAATATATTTCTATCACATAATTTATACAGTTTGATTATATTTAAGCAAATTTAGAATAGATTATGTTTTAAGCAAATTTGATACATTGTAGTATCAAATATTTATAATCTCCCATATTATGTAAGAAATCTAGAATAACGACAAGCATTTTAAATCACTATAAAGGCATAGTGTCAAGGTGCTGGGCCAAATGAGCTGTAACTTGTGTTTAAGCGGTTGCTGTATACTTCATCTTGTCAGGCAAAAATATCTGAATTGTACAGTCTTTAAAAACTTATTCTTTTCATATTATGCATTATATAATAGAAATATCCTTTTTATATACAATGTATATATACAATGTATATATCTTTTTTTGTATATACCCTATATGACTTGCCATAACTTATGTTGATTAATATGTTTATTTACTAAAAAGAAACCTGTTCTAAATCGTACAGATTTCCAGAAGGAATCTCTCTTAGGTCCTTGGGAAAATATGTCCACTTAAACTAAACTCTGCTGCATTCCTCAGTCCATATAATTCTGTTTGGAAGGTCAAAGATGTATCTTGCGATGCATTGTTTTCCTACTCATTTTGTTGCAGTTCCAGTTCTCCTACATTTTAAAAATAGATAGGAAAATCATTTTAATCTCTGGCTGTCCTAACTAATACAGCTCAGCAGATCTCTTGAAATAAATTTATGACCATTCAAACAAAGAGTTGGGAAAGTAAGGTAACCGTAAGAAGATCAGATATTGAGCGGCTGCCGTGGCTCAGCAGGCAGAGCTCCGACCTGCCGTGTTGGAGGTCTGGAGTTCGATCCCTGGTGCCTCCTGCCCATATGCAAATTTAAAAAAAAAGAGGATCAGATATTAAGATCGCATATTATGAGTTGATACTGTAATTCAAGAGGTATACATAAAGGATAATTTCAGTGGGAAAGATAAAAATTGTTTAATATCAGTTTTTAATATGACTTCAATGATAATATTAGGTAAAGAAACTATGTTTAAATAAATAAGGAATAACAGCTGTAATTTTAAACCTTGAAGATTTTCTCAAACGTCAGTCTGGCAGAAATGGATTACATGGTACTGACATTCACAATATGGGTCAATATTTGTCTAAAACTCTGTAACCCATATTTAAGCTGTTTCTGTACACTTCAGCTTGTCAAGCAAAAATACCTGACTTCCTTTACCAAGAAAAGTCTTGAATTATGCAGTCTTCAGAAACTTATCCTTTTTAGAAAAATAGTGACCTTTTCCGATAAAAGAAATCCCCATAGTGTGATTTCCCTACTGTTAGTCATGTTTTTTAAAAGGTTTGAACCCCGAATGAGTTTTGAAGTTTAACCTTATGAAATCCACTGATTTTGTTTCCTTGTTCTTCAGTATTAGAGATGGACCCATGGACAAGCCTGAGCATTTCCGTGTTCGTTTGAACTGGAGGCTCTCAAGGCAGTGGTTTGGAAGATGGCAATGTACACTTGACTAATGGGAAATGTTTTAAAACTGTTCAGTCATTTTTACCAACTAGAAAACAAGCAGGAAATAAAAAAAATAAATAAATGAAAACAAATTTAAAAAACAAGTAGGGGAAACACTTAGATCAAATTAGGCTTCTGCAGGCAAATTAATTATCCCGTGGCATCAGAAATCACCAGAGAACTGCAGAATCCTCTGCACCTTTATTCTGTCCACGAGCAACATCAGCATTACCAGTAGAGCTTGTTAGAAACGCAGAATCTCAGCTCCCACCCCAGACCTACTGAATCAGAAGCTGTATTTTACCAAGATCCCAGGGGATTTGTATGCACATTAAGGTTCGGGAACTCTTCTAGCTGACCCACACCTACTGAGACTGTGCAAAAACTGAAAAGAGGGACTGCAGGGTGCATTTTCACTTCTTTTTTTTGTGCATTGCTTTGAAAAACCAAAGCTGTCTTGGCATGCAACATTTCTGTTGATGTTTTTGAAACTAATGTGAAAATAAGTTGTCTAATCCTTACAACTGTGCCTAGCCCCTTGTAAATGTGTTACTTGCTGACGTACTTGTTTCTCGTTTTCAGTCCTGACATGGCTATCCCAGATGAGCAGCCACATCCCAGCCCACAGTGTGCCCCTCTCCACTGTCTCCCCAAGCCTCCTTACCCCTACTCTTCATCTCCCGTGGACGAACATCTGGGGTGAAAGTTGTGTAGCCACACACAGGACACTGCCCAAGACCCAGCAGGTGTTTTCTTCTTGGTTATTAGATGTACAACTGGATTAATGCCCATCCTTTTGGAAGATGAGAGAAAGCTGAGAAGAATAACACAAAGCACAGACCCCGGTGTGATAAAACATTTTATGGTTTCTCTAAACTGCAATCAAATGACTATGGTTCAATTAAATAAAAAAGAAAACTAAAACAGGAAACACGCATCTCAGATGACTGGCTTTACCTCGATAGCAAAAGAGAGACCTAAGACAATGTAAAATACATATATTGTGAAATGATCTTTCCTCAAATTCCAAATTCCAAATCAAAAATATTGATTCCAATATTTTTTGTCATTGATATTTATTTTGTACTTTATTTGCTACAATGGTTAGTGTCTATAAAAACCATTTCTGTGAGAGGTAAATTTAATTCACTTATTTTTCAAATAAGCATAAGTTGCTTAATTATGAGTTTTGATTTAGTTCAAAATCTAGAATTGGCCAAACTGAGGTCATTTTTTTCTTGCACAAAATGATAAATGAAGTGCATTGGAATGTTAACAATAACTGTATTTTGCTGCTCCACTGACATTGTTTTATGCACTTACTTTTTAATCAGTAGCTTATTAACTGCTGTTTTTTTTTTTTAAACTAGAGTTCTTCACTGGACAATAAGTAAATCTAAGAAAGAGATGAATGATTCATTAATGTTTTCAACTTTTGACCTTTTGACTGCATCTTTAATTTTGTTTTTAACTTGCAGAAAAGCAGATGCACTGGTGCTGCCCCTTTGTGTGTGTGCGTATGTGTGTGTGATAACATAAAAGAAGGCTAAATAATTTGAAGGAAAAATGATGTATTTATTTAAGAAACATTTTTTTTTTTACTTCTCTCAAATTCAGGGCCCTACTATGAGTCTTTCCTGCTAAAAGCTATCAAGTACAATTGGGGAAATATATAGATGGAAAGATGTAAGGTAGCCTTTGGTTATTTAATTTACCTAGAAAGTGTCCAGATTTTTCTTAAAGTTGTATGTTTTGTTGTTGCTGTTGTCATAAAGAATCTTCCTTGCCAAAAATAATAGATAATAAACCTTAGCTCATTGTCTATTTTTGACAAACACTCAGGTGCCTACAATCATTCTCCTATATTGAGATAATGCACGTTCCTAGTTGATTTACAGATTCTGCTGGGTACTTTTATGACTAGATTTAAGGCAGTGGGCTTTCATAGCAAAACGTATTTTGCACATAATCTGACAAACAAGGAAAACAGCTAACTGAGCCGAAAGGTCTAACTCTCTTGGCCTCCCTATCAAGTGCCACCCACATAATTGCTCCTAGCCCTGCTTCCTTGTCTTAGTCAGGTAGCCTTAACTTAACTTATTTAAAACCAGAAGGTTCTGAACTTTCAGGTAATGACATCTGTAACTTCTCTTCAAAACAAAAACAATCCTCACGGTTAAAGGACAATTAACAGTGTAGGGAGCTGACAATAGAGATGAAGTAGGAGCCATTCAGCTTACTGAATACAGGGTGGCTTATTGGTGCGAGTGGCCCATCAAGGATGGCGGCGGAAGAGTAATTCATACAGCGCAGTGTGGGAGCTTCATCAGTCGTTCCCCTTTTAAGCGGTGGTCAGTGCTACCAAAGCAACTGCAGAGTTTCAAATTCCTTATCTGAGTGCTGTTTTCGACAGTGTCATTTATTATGCAACTTGGAGTAAATAGTTGAAAATCTTCACCAAAATAGTTCAAGTGCAGACAAGGAAATACATTTTTTCTTTCTCATAAAATTTTTTTTTCCCATCAAGTCTTAATCACAGCAACCAAACATTCTGCTCTTTTCTACCTGCCTTGCCTTGCTGTACCTAAACATCTTCATTTTATTGCTTTTGTATCTGCCCGGTGACAGCATTAGTGAGACAGCGTGGGTTTTATTTGAATTCAATTAAAGGAAGCTATTATTTTTCTCCTTTTTCCCTTTTTTTTTGTTTCTTCTTTGACAAGCTTTGTGTGTTTGGATCTGAGAAGTGAAATAGCTGCTAGGTTGATCTTTAATAAAAAACTGTTGTGCCTGAGGGAAAATAATGCCTTTTTGAAAAGTACCTCGAAACATTTTCCTATAATGCCTCATCAGTTTCCTCCTTGGTCTTGGGAATCCGGCAGCAAATATTGTGTGTGTGTAATTGTAGGGCAGTACTGCCTATTGACAATGCTGTATTATATTCTTGTCCGCTTACTCTATGACCCAGTGAAAAACTCAGTCATAAGTACGAGATGTTTCTTTCTTCGAATTAAGACAAAGTTTGTTTTTAAGTCTACTATATACTAGTTTTATTTCTGTTCTTCAGAGAAGGGGAAGTACTCGTTTTGAAATATTTTATAAAAATATTAACTTAGCAAAAGCTTGCCAAGAAGATATAAAAATTTGGAAATAAATTTCTAATTTTCAGCACAAAATTAGGTGATAGACCCTAAGCAGGAAGAGAGAATACAATGTATTTACACTGTGTCATCATTTAGCACAGTTTAGATTGAGCCATATCTATATTTATTTATAACATTTAGAATGAGGAAATATGTGTAGGGTTGATACAAATCACTTCCTATAAGGACAGCATCAGAATTCCAAAGAAAATTGAAGGATTAGTATGAACATCAATAAGACTACTTGAAGACAGACTTGGGGGAAAAATAAACTGCAGAAATAAAATTAAAATAATGGCTATAATTGCAAACACAATGAGCAAAGATAAAAGATAACTGGCAAGAGCAGTTAGCAACACAGGTAGTTTTTTAAAAGTAAGCACAATAAGGATACTGAATGGAATAGTCAGTATGCAGAAAGGCTTTCCAGCTGAGGATTTTTATTAATTAAAAAATAAAATTAAAAAGGAGCAATAAATGGCCTTTGGCCTAAAGTGCACGGGACATGCAGGACCCATGGGTTGTTCTTTCTAATTAAGTCATGATTCATCAGATCCCTTTCATGTATCCAATTCTGAGTTCCAGTAAGAGGAATTTGGGGAACTTTGAGAAGACAAAAAAGTTATTAAATAATAAGAAAAGACCTATTTAGGAAGATTATACTTTATTTAGACTAAAAAAGAGGAAATACAATAGTGTTCTTTAAGTAAAGAGAATTTAACAAATGATAGCTACCAGCTATAGATATTGTTACTAAGACTAGAATAAGTAAAACAGTCTTCAGTGTGAGAAATTGATCATTGAAATTGATATCCATAAGGAAGATTTGTTTTTTAAAAATTGAATTTTATAGGTAGTCTAGTACTGATTAAGTTAAGCAGCAAGATATCCTATGATGATGTATCATAATTCTGAGAGTCCATAATCCTGTGGTTGTTTTATTTTAAACTGAAAATACATTAAAGTTGTGCTTGTTAGTCATAAAATATTTTATCCCTTGAAAATAGGATAGCAATCTTAATTCTTCCAAGATTTTGGATAAAAAGAAAATAGGGCTTTTCCTTCCAGCTATATTTCATATCTTTAAAGTTGTTCCGAATGTAATACTTTAACGATAAAAAATCAGAGTCTAATAAACAGACATCCTCAGGAATACTTTAAAAATGGAAGGTATGCAATCCCTCAGGAGGGTAAATGCCACTCAAAATTTAGCTTTCTTAAAAGGAACTCCAGTCTACAATGTTGGCTTTTTCCATGCCTTGGAAAATATTCTTGTACAGATTAAGTCCTTCTGTTTTAAAGGAAAATGAAACATCAGTCTAATAAATAGGAATGTGGAAATTTCCTGGTATACTATATTAAATAAAATCCTCTACAATTCTCATGTGGAAATTATAAAATTTAAAAAGGAAGAAATTAAATATATATTCTACTGGGATTAAAAATGTCAAATTTAATGAATAATTTTCATAATCAGTGAGAAGACATAGTCTGTCTCTCCGAAGAGACATCAGAATTTCCTGATGAAAGACAGATGGATTTCCAGTTAAGGGCAACTGTGCTCAGTCAACCCAAATATGCTGCAAATGTATTAATATTGTAGCTCTAAAGTAAAACTAGATTGGAAAGAAACTCTTAGGATAAAATTCACAATTTTAAAACAAAGTTTTTAAAAAAACAAAAGGTTTTGTTTCTTAAAAAACAAAGGTTTTTCGTGTGTTTGTAAATTGGAGTGATTTAAAATAATCCTTGTATTTAAGATTGCAAAAAATTTACAAGAAAATGTTTTCAAATAAAGGGAACATTACCATATCAAAAACAAGCAAATAAAAATAAAGGGAACATAATTCTTCAAAAAGCAATTGAACTGGAGTGATGTTAGCATGATCAGTGCTGACATTGACAAGAAATAGTTTACTTTAAAATCAATTTCTCTCGATATACAAGACAAATCTAGCTCCCAGGCGACCTTTTCCATTGTCTGTAGCAATAGCTCCAGATAAGTTGTGTCTATAAATTAAATCATTTTTATTTAAAT
Source organism: Myrmecophaga tridactyla (assembly GCA_004026745.1). Taxonomy (NCBI): domain Eukaryota; kingdom Metazoa; phylum Chordata; class Mammalia; order Pilosa; family Myrmecophagidae; genus Myrmecophaga; species Myrmecophaga tridactyla. The sequence continues at coordinate 44,032 of PVIY010017303.1, forward strand.
GCCAAGTTAACTGCCATAGTCTTATGTACTGCATTTGTAGCCCAATCCTATTATGTTAACACCTGAAATATTCCATCAAGGCATCTCTTTCATCCATATTACTCAAAGTATAACTGAAAGAGACATTTAATTAAGGTATGTTCCCCAATTGCAGATTTTCCAGAAATAATATTCTATTTAAGAAAAAGCAGAGCAATTAACTGTCTTTAGTGTAAGGACATGAGTGCATAGAAGTATGCAGTGTAAAAAGTTTGCATGAGATATTTCACATCATGTAAGTTTTCCCATACTCATAATATGAACACTATAGAAGTATTATTTCTCTTGTAATTGTCTCTCTATTAGGAATGTAAGGAGATTGTTATCTATATCTGGTCTCCTTTCCATATTGAAATGCATGGCTCTAATCCTCAGTGAATTTTTATCTCTTTCCTCTGGAGTTATTTAAAATTTGCCCTATTTAAACTGAAGCCTGGATAAAATGCTGAACCCGATTATTTCTGTAATTGGAGTTTAAATTGCCATCGAACGTTGGTTGAGAATACTTTTATTTAAATTTTTTTTAATTTTGAATGATTCTTTGATTATTATGGTTCTCTAGTGAAAACATTAGATGGCTCATGCATCTCAGTGTGAATGTATGAAGCATTTTTAAACAAAGATCAGAGAACTATAAAGTAAAGGGAAATGTCATAGTTTAGTTGACATCATTATTTCAATACAGGTAATGGAGATACAGAATGAATCATTGTGTTGTTTGGGTTCATAGTTTTGATTGTGCACCAAATCTTAGAGGAAATAAGTCATTGAAAAATTATTGCCACAAAATGTTTATGCTTAATGGTTTGACTGTTAAGAGTCAATTAACAATTTTTTGAAAATCTTTTATGGCATTTTTGTAATCTACTCAATGTTTTTATTTGCATGATTATGCATATGTGATGAACCATACATGATTCTGATATTGTATTTCTTTCCAGTATTAACATTTGTGTAATATGTCGCCAACACTGATTTGTACACTGTATAATGATTGTTGTAATGATTCAGCTATTCCTACATTTAATTGCAATTTTGTTATTATACCTTTTGGGGTTAGATGATGTGAAGTGTTTCCACCTAATGATCATACCATATGAAAACATAACTAAAGACTGATCTAAGAAATTCTTTTGTTGCTAATTATTTTTCAAAATCCAAATTTCAAAGGAAACTTGTTTCAAAGACGTGAATTTGTTTTAAATTCAAAAATTTCTTATGAATTTATTATTGCTTTCCTTTAAATTTTTTTTAAGTTGTAGACAAACCTAAGTGAATGTCTCATGGGAGAATCCATAAGATATGTGCTTGTATTTGTGTAATTTGATCATGCACTCAATGGTTGGAAAAGGCACTCCAGTGCTAAGAAAATAACCAGAAGCCAATGAATGAATTCTTATATCTTGGTTTATGTTACCAACTGAATATGGTGTAATACATAACTCTTTCCAGTAAATAAACTGGTTATCTTTTGTTCATTTCATCTGTGCTACCTTTCTATCAGTTGACCAATTTTTCTGTATTCATTTTCATTTGTACTTACAAAAATGAAAAGGTATGCAAATTTGGATGTGATTAATCACTTATTTGAACTAAAAACTAAATGCTTTGCTCTGACATTTCTGCACATTCCTATTAACTATTACCAACTTGCCCATTCTATCCATTTATCATCTCTAACATGTAATCTTTTCTCAAAGGATATTTTGCCAGGAGGATCACTTAGCTGAATCACATTAGAAATGTATCAACATGTCACTGCTGAAGAAAATGCCCTCTCTAAAATAGGAAATATTATTTTAATGAAGAAAGAAGGAAGTTTGTGGGCTTCATTTTGGGTGACAAGTTTTCTTTGTTCTTCATATGAAGGAGCTGCAGAGGCCCAAAACTTTGACAGGTTGATGTACTAGCTCTCACATATATTTACTGTAGTAAACCAGGAGCTTAAGGAGTCATCTTATTTGACTCAGTTTTATTTCTGGGGGTGAGTGGGGTGGATAGGGTGAGAACGACAGAATACAGACTTACGTAGGGTTTTAAGTGAGTCAAAACCTCTAATACGTTCCTCATTAAAATTAATCAAATTTTGATTAATTTGATTAATCAAATTAATCAAATTAATCATGGGCACTGCAATAATGCCAGCTTAAGTTGCTTGCTTACCTGTTGAACAAATAGAACATCAGAAATAACAATGTGAACTTCCCTAAAAAGCTCTCCTTTTTCACTTTTAAAAGCTATTGCTTTTCTTTAACATTGGATTTATAAGTCCATTTGACCTTCACCTTCTCTTGTGCAATATAGCTGAGATATTTTCACATTCAAAAGCTGAAAAACTTTAACAGCCTCCAGAAGTGTCAGCAGAGTCTCTTCTCATTCCTGTGTCTATCTGGCAGCTTAGATAACCCTGTAGTGTTGGAAGGGCAACGCACTGGAGGTAAGAAAGAGGCCACAGCTGTTGGGAACTTGGGGAAAGGATATCCTTAGCTTTTGCTTATACATACAGTGACGTGTTCATTATAGGAACTCAATCAGTTTTGAGTTAAGAGTAATAAATTCCTGAGTAGTGGGTTCCTTGGCTCCTGGCCATCTAGTACTTCTTATAGCACATCTGCATTGAGGCGCCAGTTGAATTTACAGAACCTAAATTCATCTACTCTACTTTCGGTAGGCACTAATACCAACTAATTGGGGGGATAAATGGCCTTTAAATTAAGTGAATGATTATTCCCATCATTCTTTCTTGACGAATCTAAGAACTAGACCTAGAACATTGTACTAGGAGGAGTCATAATGTGTATAAGGAATATCTGTGATGGAATGTGCACCAATTATTACTTAATATATGTGAAGAAGAAATGCAGGATAATTAATCCACAACAATAGTTGTGAAGGAAGCTAAATCTCACTAGCGAAAATGTTGCCAGTGTCGAAAGTAAATATAATTTATAGCATAATCGAAGTGTAAAAAGCAGCATAAAGATAACATAAATAAATCCTAACTATAGTGACCTCCCGTTAAACAGTAAAGAAATGCTAATGTAAGAATACCTCGTTTTCTTCATTATCTCTGGGAGATAAAAGAATAATTCAGTAAATTATTTTCAATTACTACTAAAATCAGGTGAAAGCATCTATAAATATTAGAGCAGATATCTGTTTCACACCCCAGAACAGGACTGATTATGTAATTTTATGAGACCTAATGCAAATGGAAGATTAGATTAAAGCATTAAAAGTAAAGTATGGGGGAGAGGGAGCATGCAAGGACAGTTCAGTGTACAATTCTTGCCTGCCATACAGGAGACCCGGGCTCAATTCCTGGCCCACGTACTTCCCCAAAACACAAACAAGCAAAGCAAGAAAGAAAATAAACAAACAAAAATTCAACAATTGATGCAGCAATAACAGGATACTCACATGAAAAATAATGAAATGTGATCCCTGCCATACAGCATACAAAAAAAAGTAAATAATGGGACCCCTGTGGTTTAAACAGGGCGTTTTGTGACTGCAGAGATTGCATGCCCACGAGCCAGCCCTGCCCGGAATATGCTATAGTAATGATTCAGAAGCTCCACACTGAAAGTTGGGCTTTTTTTTTTTGCATGGGCACACAACAGAAATCAAACCCGGGTCTCTGACATGGCAGAAGAGAATTCTGCCACTGAGCCACCATCGCACCACTCTGGGTTTTTTTTTTGACAGAATGGTTTTTCCAGTTTGTTTACTTGGAAGAAGAAGCAATATGCTTATGTTCTGGAAAAAAAATAAGTTAAATGGCAATATCATTTAAGTGTTATAAAGCTGAGTATTGCAATACTCACTTATCCCAATGCAGTCATAATAGTCATTTCAAAAATTCTAAACCAAACTGGACTGAGATCAAAACCTCTAAAAGAAATCTTCAAAATATCAGCAGTAGGCATTTTAATTAATGTACATACATATTAAGGTAAAATTAATTTAAGAACCCTACTGATACTTTCATAATTTGACTTCCTTTGAAGTTATAAATTATTAATAGTCAGTCAAATGTCATAGGAAGATTTGCCTTAGTTAAAAGAACTATTAGCACAAGATTGATAAGTGATTCATATCTACTTTTCTTCCAAATAAATCACAGGGGAAAGAATTATTTACTTAATTGAAATCCATTGACTGAAAATATGGGCTCTTTTGTATAGCAAGCTACTCTATATGTAAATAGGAGAGAAATAATATGTATTAATTTTTTCTTGTTTTTGATAAAGTAACTGTAGACTTGTAGAAATGGTTGTCTGTAAAAGACTAGAGAGTACAGATGGAAGGGAAGTGTGTAGGAGCAAGACTCCTCAATTGGTAAGTGTTTGTTTATATTGTTTTGATATTTCCACCATAGAGATATATCACTCAAAGATGAAAAAAAAAATATATATATATGTGTGTGGCCTCTCAAAAACTTCACAGTAAAGATAGAAATGAAAAAGTAACACAAATTATAGAGAAAATTTTTATTCTAAGGGAGGCTATGTCAGCAAAAGGGTCTTTAAAAGCACGGGATTTTGTTCCAATTCTAGCCCTGATAGTTACCAGCTCTGTAACCTTGGGGAGTCACTCAACCTATTCAAGCCTCAATTGTTTCACTTAAAAAAACTAGTATAAAATGCCTACCTGACAAAGCGATTGTGAAGATTAAGTGAAATTACATAACTGACGTCTTCCAAATGGGAATAACATGTGAAAACTAGTATTATTTTCAATAACACAGTGTCTAGACTACTAATGTCCTATACATTAATATGGATGAAATTCATTTCTTCATTCACATGAACAGTAATTTAGCAAATATTTATTGAGAATGTGTGTTGTGCCAGATATTGCTCTGGGGACTTAGGATGCCTCAGAGAACAAATCAAAGAAGGCACATGCCTTTTTTTGAAGCTTAAGTCACCTATCTACAATAGATGGAGGAGACATACAAACAACAGTAAACATAATAAATTTGTAAATATCAAAATATGTTAGATGGTAAAACATGAAAAAAGAAGAAAGCGCAGAGAAAAGATTGTGCTAGGTTGGATTGGGGAGAGAGTGAAATGCTACAGTTTAGATGGGCAGTCACGATGGACTTCAGTAAAAAATTCATTCTTTTCCACGTGATAACCTCAGTATAAAAAAAAATACTGTTACATACATTGTTCAAATCTTTCAGTACTTAGAAGTTATTTATCTCAAAATATAAAACATAAATGAAGAGTAAGCCATGACATTTTCAAATACTAGTCTTTCGAAATTTCCTAATAATTTTGGATAACATTACATACTTTGTAATGTTATCCAAAACATTTAATTTCATTAAAATGTTGCT